>JAVYIG010012486.1:25000-53298 GCA_035222895.1 Strongylocentrotus droebachiensis | reverse complement strand
AGTTTTCTTGCAAAGTTTTGTTGTTAAACAGGTGAAGGCAATATTTTAGTAGCTTGGTCGTTGATTATAATTCCTTATACGGGAGGAATCTAGCTAGCTAGAACTAATATTGGGCACTTGAAGTATAGGATTTGGAGAGGAAAGACCTCTTAGTGCTAATGTCTTAGAGCAGCCGCATCAGCTAGCCGGCTAAGGGTTTGGTGGCTTCAGCTAGGCCGACAGAGCCGGGCGACGACAGCATGTTTTGGCTGCATCTTTGGAAACTAGGCGTGGCAGTTTTTTTGTATTTTTAGCGTACTTCACACTGGCTGCTCCTGTCTGCCAAGTTTTCTTGTCACCAGTCAAACTAAGTGAAATATAGTTATTTTTCTTGTGGTTTAATTCATTTAGCAAGTTTTTAGAGATAGTAATTAATGGAGAAATAAGATCAGCCTGGATGACATTCATTTGAGTTTGAGTTGAGTTTGAGTTTGAGTTTGAAGTTTATTATCCGAACAAAAGTACATCAATATAACAATCAAATGTGAATGGTTAACATTGGAAGGATAAATGGGACCAGAAAATAGCATTTAATGCTAATCGTGTCTGGTACCACTAACACACAACAGTATCACAGCAATGAATGAGAATGTAATGAATAAATATGAATAACTATGAATACATACTTAAAGAGAAGATTCATTGATTTAAAAAAACTAACTTTAATGTCATTACTGCAAAGGTGACACTTTGATTGGCCAAGGTTATCAAAAGCCAATGCTTGGAAACATCCGAAGTAATGATTATTAACAATTACAAAACGCTTAGATACAGCCCCGACATAGCACCTGAAAAGCTCTCCGGTCGCTGCTGAGATATGACGTCACATGTTGAACATGATGTGCACAAGCAGACGATGTCCCATGACATTTCAGTGCCTGTTTTGTCATCTTTCCTCAGTTATTTCTCTTACTTCAATACCCTCAGGCGAAATGTTTAATCTATTGCCTCACTCTAAACCCCGTGCATGGTATTATTTTGATGAAAAATGCAAGGAAAAAAGAAGAAAAAGGAATCCGTCGCTTGTAAACAAAATAAGACACCATTGTATTTTCAGATGCATACATCGCTGCATGTTCGGCGTTTCAAGAGGGAACAAAATGACGTCCATGCTATCATTCCGGAGGTTTTTTAATGTGAAAGTGTGGTTTCTTTGATTGTTCATTAACCCCTATCCTGTGTATTTAAAAACAAAAGAATTTAGTTTTCAGAATGGGGGTCATATCCCTTTTTGAATGGTGCAAAATTCCATCACATTTATATACACTAAACTCATCATAATTTGAGAAATAAAAGCATAGCAATTATGTTCATTCTTTATGGGATGTCGTCTGCTTGGGCAGGGTTGGTTCATATTGTGACGGCATTAAAACATCGTTATTTTTCCGGCGAATCCCTCGCATATCCCAGATGCTATGGAGGTTTTTTTTTTGTATTTTTATAAAAAATCACCCGATATGAAGTTGACCTAAAACTTGCACAATAGCCATCTTGTTAGCTTACCAGTTTCTAGTAATACGCTATTTGCCATATTTGTGATTTTCTATGAACTCGCACTTTAAGCTACAAGCTATTCTTCATTCAGGGTAAATATGTTTTGTGATTAAATACGAAGCTTTGGTATTTTACACTAAATAAAAGATAAAGAATTATATAACATAATATTTACAAAAAGGCAAGAACCTTGGTTCAAAGTTAAAAACAATTATTCTATTAACATTTGTGATATTAGAGTTCTACGAAAGCAAGACACTGATGCTTTGAAGGCTCCATTGAGCTGAAGTCTTTAATTATAAATCATTTTAATGATTATAGTCTTGCATATGAAATATTATCCGTGAAAGAGAAAAGGAACGTTTCTTATTTCACTATGGATACTGTACAGTATTATCTAGTTGGTGTGTGATATATAATACCAGAAACATGAAGGTATTTTATGAAACTAGAATATAAAGTTAACAATTGCATTGTGATTATTCTTGGAATATTTAGGGTTATTATAACAGCCTAAAGATGAAGATTGTATTTAGATGGCGTTAACTATGGGGTAACCCTGGCGTAAACTTCAATGTTAACCAGGATGTAAACCGCGGCGTAATCTATGGCGTAAACTACGACGTAACGTCCACGTAATTCCCATGTGCACTCCAATACCCGAGGTGTCAGGTGTACAGTAGTCCGCCGAACGTCTGAGAGGCTGTTCACACCGGCAGAGATAGCGCGCGCTAGACCGCGCTATCTCTGCGGTTTGGAAGGTACAACGTCGTTTCGGTCCGCCCAACAGCGAGCCACGGCGAGCCAAAACGGCGTGCCACTGGAGCACCTCCCCGCCCCCCCCCCCCCCACTCAGTGTTATTTAGGGTACGCATATGCTCGTTCCCTCTTTTTGAAAGCACCCCCTATCTGAGGAATGCTAACATTTCCGAACCCCCCTTTCGCGGGCTTTTCGCGGGCTTTTCCTGCCTTGGAGACCCCCCTAAATCAGGAAAAATGCTCAATGTACCCCCCTAAATTCGGAATAATTTCTCAGGAGTCCAAAGAGATGAGAGAACAAAAAAAACACCCCCTTTTTTAAGAAATCTCCGGGTGAAAAGTCAAATACACCCCTTTTTTTACAATTCTCGGGCCGGACTTTGTCGCACGAAAAGTACCCCTTTACCGGACATTTTGGCAACACGCATGCGGTCATTTCGAAACCTGAGTGGGGGGGCCGGGAGCACCTCTTGGGGGTGGTCCACGAGAGATAGCGCGGTCTAACGCGCGCTAGAAAAAAGGGGGTGCTACGATAGACCGCGCTATCTCATTGCGGTGTGAACAGCCTCAAAGACTTCGACCACATTAGACAGTCAACGAGTTGACTTCGGTGTTCATCACCACTTCAAGTTCTTCAGACCAGGTTCCATATTTAAGCAGAGTTAAGGAACTGAACTGAAATAACTTTTGGACTTAAACTTGAACGAAAGCAGTGAACTGTTAATTTCAATGCATATATGAAAGTTGCTATTGGGATGTACCAGGGTAGGAAGCTTGGTAGTTTGCTTTACTGGATTGTTTTGTAAGCATGGTAGAACTTGTATATCATTCACATGCTTGATCCGTTACTGAATGTTATGTTCCGTAGTGAACGCTATTAAAATTGATATTTCTGTACTTTGACCATGTAAATATTGTTTGGAGACTTAAATTGAACGTAATTCCCTTAAACTAATGTGTCACTTGTTACTTTGTCCGAAGTTATGTATTTAAGCAGTTGTCACTGGACCAACACGCCATCACTTCCTTCCCTTACCTTACCTTGGTTGTGACACAAATGAATATATACTCATTCATTAGGATGCCATTAGAGGCGTTACAGAGAGGAGGGGGGGGGGTGGCATATTGATCCCCTCAAACAAGCAGTATTGCTAGGAACAACTATACAATGTAAATAACCAGATGTAGTTTAACACAGTTCTTCAGAGTTATATCTCGGTCACATGACTTTGTATCACTATTCTAAAATAGGTAGAAGGAATAAAGTCATAAGATCAATGTTTTCATTAGGTGAGAAAGATCATGAACTCTAAAAGCCTTGTATTACGGGTTCTTTCAATGCTAAAGACAAAGTGAGTGGAGAAAATCTTGGCTCATGCAAGGCCTTCGTTGTGGAACAGATGTAGCAGATCAGTTTTGAACTATAAATAATAATCTTAAGTACAGTATCTGTTTTATTCGGCTTTAATCAATATTTCTCTTTCTTTCACTACGTCATGTGTGTGTAGTGTTTGTATATTATTCCATCTCTTGCACCAATGGTGTTTCTTAAGTATTTAATAATCAAGTTACTTCAAGATTTTCACCCCAACAATATTTGAGAACTACATGCATGAACAGTTAACTTGATGACATGTACCCTAAGTCGATGTTGCGCCCCTCCCCTTATCTTTTCACCCCTTATTTGACCGATTCCCCCTCATTGGCTGGATTTATGCTACAACAGTGTAACGGTCTTAAATCTCATTATAATTATCTGTCATTAGTTGTCTCTCCCTGCTCTCTCTCTCTTTCCTTATATATCCACGTTCTGTTTTCTTACCCCTCTATCCTTATCTCTCCTTTTCTATTAATTCCTTTCTTCTCTCACTTTCCTTTCACACTATCCCTGTCAATACCCCTATCCCCTCTTAACATATTGTGACGAACCCGCAACTTGAAACTTCGTTTCCATCTAATTTCCCCCCACGTGTCTCTGTTTCTTTGTTTCAGGTCACCATTATCCAAAATGCATCAGATTATTTGTTTTCCAATTCTCGTACAAATAGACATATTTTGGTGGTGAAAGCCTCACACCCACAAATATATCATCCAGATTTTTAAAATATTGTGAACAAGCGAGAAAACAATGCATTCAGTCATTTCGTTGCCAGGAATCATCCTGATTTATCAATTTTGTGCTCCGTTGGTCTTTGTGAATAAATTAATATAAATATGAATCATAGCAGTCTAGCAAAAGAATGCATTCACGTTCCTTGTTATGCCTATAGAAGCGTTACAAGGGTTCGGGGGGGGGGGGGGGGTGGGAGAAATATGATTATGCCGACTACCCTTGAACAAAATATTTTTATTTCGCTAGGAAGAATTATATACAATGCAGATTACCAACCGTAGTTACACAAAGTTCTTCATATAAATATTTCGGTCACAAGACTTTGTATTACCATTCTATCCAATGTATAAGAATTAGACAAATGTTTTCATGAGGGTAAGAAAGATCATGAAACTCTATCAACTCTAGATTGCGTGTTCTTTCATGTTGAAGTCAACGTAAGAAGAGAGAACTTATGCTAATGCAAGGCCTTCACTGTGGAACAAAAGTCGCAGTTCAGTTGAAGTATACATAGTATTAACAAGTACATTATCTTTTTGATTTCGCCTAAAATCAACCTTTCTCTTTCCTTCGCTACAGTTGTGTTCAATTCTTTCATTGTATTTCATCTCTTGCACAACTGTTCCTAGAGTATTTGATTTTCAAATCATTTAGATATATATAAATATCCATACCTACATCAGGCGCGTACGAAGGATTTTTTTCAAGGGGGGGGGGGGGGGTTCAAATTTGAAAATTACGCGGATAATTTCGCCACGACTCAGCCAGCCGCTAAATAAGCGGGGGGGGGGGGCGGATAAGAGGACATTTTTGTTTGTTTTTTGGACCTTAACATTTCGCAACGACTCGGCCAGCCGCTGAATAAGCCTTGTTCGATCGTCCAGGGGGGGGGGGGGGGGGGGGGGGGGGTGGGTAAGGTCGGCTTTTTGGGGTCACCTAATTTCCTCCAAAACAATTACATACACAAAGTTCAAAGGGGGGGGGGGGGTTAACCCCCCCCCCCCCCCCCTGAACTACATTCTGCTTGACGATTGCGAGTGCCTTTACATAATCATCTTCTAGCGAATTGTCTATGAATGTCTATGAATATCAATAGTACTCAGCATATAGTACCGGAGCGCTAATGTCATATTTGCTCGTAATCCAGGGTACTAGTTCTAACAACAAAGCATGCGTCAAATTGATGCTCACTTGGCCCAAATTTGCACACAAATTCATGGGCATTTTTTACTCATGCATGCATACAGTGCATGCATTTGTCCCCAAAACACACAATGAAGGAGCGTTGACAAAAGATGTGCTCCGTTGCTCTATTTGTGAAATAATTGTCATGAATATGAATTAATGCATTGACATTCCTTGTGATCAAAATCCATTGAATCGTTTCAGCCCCCCTCCCCCCCCCCCCCGGGTGCTTTTCCTAGCCCCTAAAAGGAAATAACCAGCTGTAGTTAGAAACAGTTCTTGTAAAAGTTATATCTCAGTCACATGACTTTGTACCACTTTTTTATCCTAGGTAGAAGCAATAAAGTCATTAGATCAATGCTTGCATCAGGGTAAGACAGATTTTGAATCTCTAAAAGCCTTGTATTACGGGTTCTTTCAATGCTAAAGACAAAGTGAGTGGAGAGAATCTTGGCTCATGCAAGTCTGTGGAGCAGATGTAGCAGATCAGTTGAATTATATACAAATAATACACATCAGTGAGGGCATTAGTAAGAATTACTCACACGAGGTACCTTTGGAACAGTCTATGAGGCTGTTCACACCGCAATGAGAGCGCGGTCTATCGTAGCACCCCCTCTTTTCTAGCGCGCGCTAAACCGCGCTCTCTCTCGTGGACCACCCCCAAGAGGTGCTCCAGTGGCACGCCGTTTTGGCTCGCCGTGGCTCGCTGTTGGGCGGACCGAAACGACGTTGTACCTTCCAAACCGCAGAGATAGCGCGGTCTAGCGCGTGCTATCTCTGCCGGTGTGAACATCCTCTAACACGAGCAAGGCGAAAGCCGAGGGCGTTTGGACTGTTTTGAAGGAACCAAGTGTGGGTAATTTGACTAATGCCCGAACAAAATGATGTGCATTATTTGTTTTATAAGATTATGTGTTATTTGTTTTATAAAATGATGTTTTCTAACATGATTTTGATAATGACCGGTAATTATCCAAATTACGCGCGATACGCTTTAGGCGAAACAAATGCCTGGTCACGAGTACGCTTTTAACCAATCATTTGATAGGATCCACGTCATCATCTTATAATAAATAATAATCTAGACTACATAAGTCTTGTTCAGACGGGGTTTTGCTATTCGGCGTAAGTTAATCTCTGCAGCAGTAAATTATCATGTATATTTCACTTACATCATAAAGAGTACCGAAGCTGTTACATCATACCAATCTATTTTTAGTAATTTCTCAATGTTTTTCTTTAGTTTCCGAAAGAGCATCACAAATAATGTCCAAATGTCGAAAAACCAATTGGCTGAGATATGACCATCTGAATAAACAAATTTCCTATTGGAACTCAATGTTACTTTCCTCTTGTTCGTAACATTACGAAACAGAGCATCGAAACGCGTCATTATGACGCACATAAATCTAGGTTTGTCGACAAACCTCCTTTGTGAATTCGGGCCATTATGGCGACTACTGCTTTATTGGGCAAGCACAATACAAAATAATAAACGCAATTTTGTGACCCAGTAAAACCATGTTGGCAAATGTCTGTGTATATATGGCTCGTGAAAGGTCACAGATAGCATCCACACGGACAACTTACGCTACCCTCTAGACGTGTTAGCGAGTTACTCAAATTTTCAAATTTCCGGGGGCAAAAAAGAAGAAAAAGAAGAAAAAGAAGAACACAATTTTGCTCACTACCCCCCAATTTTATATATATATATATATTTTTTTTTTTTGGGGGGGGAGGATAGACAACAAAAAATCCCCACCACCCCACTCTTACATGCATGCCCCGCTGAACGTTTCTAGGCGGGGGTCAATGGGTGGAGCCCCCATACATTAAATTATCGTCAGATGAGCATATTTTTATACCTTATTTGTGACACTGGCAGGTCACTAATTTGCGTGAGGTCCTTGGGCTGAGAGCCCAAAAGCTCAGGGGCTTTTAAGGCAGTTAATCACGGTCAGAGGAGCATTTGGGGGGGGGGGGGGGAAGGACCCCGGAAATTAGAAAATTACGTCGTCAGGTATATTTAGTTCAGTGGCATGAATCGAAGCTGTCTAAAATAAATGAATATATGCACATTCATTAGGATGCCATTATAGGCGTTACAGATGGGAGGGGGGGGGGGGGGGGGAGGGCCATATTGGTCCCCACATACAAGAAGTATTTTTAGGAACAACTATACAATGTAAATAACTAGATGTAGTTTAACACAGTTCTTCAGAGTTATATCTCGGTCACATGACCTTGTATCACTATTATAAAATAGGTAAAAGTAATAAAGTCATAAGATCAATGTTTTCATTAGGTGAGAAAGATCATAAACTCTTACCGCTTTGGATTACGTGTTCTTTCAATGCTAAATACATAGTGAGTGGAGAGATTCTTGGCTCATGCAAGGTCTTCGTTGCGGAACAGATGTAGCAGATCAGTTGAACTATAAATAATAATCTAAAGTAGATTATCTGTTTGATTCGGCTTTAATCAATCTTTCTCTTTCTTTCACTACATGTGTGTGTAGTGCTTGTATGTTATTTCATATCTTGCACCAATGATGTTTCTTGAGTATTTGATAATCAACTCATTTCAAGATTTCAAGATGGGGACATTTAACTTAATGACACATACCCTAAATTCATGTTGCATACCATCCCCCTCTTTTTTCACCCCTTATTTTACCGATGCCCCCTCATTGGCTGTATCTATGCTACAACAGTGCAAAAGTCTTAAATCATTATAAACATCTGTCATTAGTCGTCTCTTCCTGCTCTCTCTCTCTTTCCTTATATATCCACGTTCTGTCTTCTCCCCCTCTATCCTTCTCTGTCATTCTCTATTAATTCCTTTCTTCCCCCACTTTCCTTTTCGCTATCTGTCTTCCTCTCTCTCTCTCCCCCTCCCTTGTTCTCGCTTCCTTTTACACTGTACCTGTCAATACCCATATCCCCTCTTAACATATTGTGACAAACCCGCATCTTGAAACTTTGTTCCCATCTAATTTTCCATCCAAGTATCTCTGTTCCTTTGTTTCACGTCACCATCATCCCAAATGCATCATATTTTTTTCTCTCCAATTCTTGTAAAAATAGACATATTTTGGTGGTGAAAGCCTCATACCCACAAATATATATTGTAGATTTTTAAAATATTGTGAACAAGCGAGAAAAACAATGTATTAACTTATTTCGTTGCCAGGAATCATCCTAATTTATCAATTTTGTGAGAAGTAAAGCAAATGAACAAAAAAGACAGGTTGCTATAGCATAAAGTTAACTTTGCATTTTCATATTTCTTCTTCCAGATAAGATGAACATTTCCCATCCCGCATAAATACACATGTTTCTCCTTTTATCGCATAGTTACGTATTTTTCATCCACTTCCTTGTATGAAACCGAACTTTTTCACAGCAAAATGACCTACATATAACGTTAAGCTCACCTTAATACCGGTATGTTGCAATTCAAATCTTCGTAATGTGAAGTCAGAAAGAATGCTGATCATCTAGACGCTCTTCCTATGATTGAAACTGTTTAAAGAAGCACAATTCATCCAACCTCGTGTAACATGTGTATCAGGTGCCAATCAAAATGGCGTCTATTTGTATACCATCCCACGTCAAACTTGTGCTCACTTGGCACAAATTTGCAAACAAATTCCTCCCCCAAACACAAAAAAGTAGGAGCATTGACAAAAGATATGCTCTGTTGGTCTTTGTGAATAGATTAATAAGAATATGAATCATAGCAGTCTAGCATAGGATGAATGCATTTACGTTCCTTGTTATGCATATAGAAGCGTTACAGGGGTTTGTGGACGTTGAGTGGGGAGGGGGGGGGGGGGAGGGGGTGGTGGAGAAGTATGATTATGCCGACCCCCTTGAAACAAATCTTTTTATTTTGCTAGGAAGAGTTATAATATACAATGCAGACAAATTAGAAAAATGTCTTCAGAGGTATATTTCGGTCACAAGACTTTGAATTACCATTCTATCCAATGTAGAAGGATTAAGTGATTAGATAAATATTTTCATAACGGTAAGAAAGATCATGAAACTCTATCAACTCTAGATTACGTGTTCTTCCATGTTGAAGTCAACGTGAGAAGAGAGAACTTTTGCTAATGCAAGGCCTTCACTGTGGAACAAAAGTAGCAGATCAGTTGAAGTATACATAATATTTTAAAGTACAGTATCTGTTTGATTTGGCTTAAAATAAATCTTTCTCTTTCTTTCGCTACAGTTGTGTACAGTTCTTTATTGTATTTCATCTCTTGCACAAGAGTTCCTAGATTATTTGATTTTCAATTCATTTAGATATATGAATATCAATACCTACATTCTGCTTAACGATTGAGAGTGCCTTTACATAATCATCTTCTTGCGACTTTGCCTATGAATGTCTATGGTCATCGATAGTACTCAGCATTTACATAGTACCGAAGTGCTAATGTCATATTTGCTCGTAATCCAGGGTACTAGTTCTTAACAACAAAGCATGCGTATGAGGTTCACTGTAAAATCATTCAAGCAACGCACCGGAGCAGGGCAGTGCTTGACACCGGCGTGATCACCACACGGGGACACCATTGTTAAGCACAACATTGATTGGAACCAGCAACCTTGACAACTTAGACATTATGACGTCATACGTTAATACTCTATGCTACATCTATTTTCATGACTGTGTAATATGAATTATCTCCTTGTAAATAACAAACTAGTGTAACTATTTAAATGGTATTACATGTTCATTTTTTATTATATACCGCACACCAAAAATAAACAACAGAGAAAATAGCAAACAAGATATAATCTCATGCAGCAATAATGATAATAATAGTGAACATTTATAAGGCGCCATGTCTGTCAAAAATGACACTCCTGGCACAGTTGTGTGGAAAGCATTACACATCAGCTTGTCCAGTTACTTTTTTTTTATCTCTTAAGGCTTGTTTAAAGGGAAATCCAAACTTAATACCAAATTTTGAATTAAATCTATTTCAAATTGATGCAAAATATTGCATACATATAACCTTATAACATGATCTCTTTCTTTCATGAGTTATTGTAAAATCGATATGCAAAACAGCTTGTTTGAAACACATGTACATATTTCTGAATGAATATGGAGAATGTATGAAAAGTACATAATATATTTATGTAAGTTGAAGCAGCATTTCCATCATGAATATTCATGGGAGAAGAGGAGCACTTTTTGTTCCTGGCACAATCTTCAGGGGTGGTTCCAGGGGGCGAAAAAGGCACTGGAACTCTCTTTTCTTTGTTTTCCTTTTTTGTATGCTTCATATAAATTAGTAAGTGTTGGATGAATGAACCCCTATATTTGCCATATAGTTTTTTCTTACATTTTTTCATCACGGGATTTTGGAGGAATTGAACCCCTCCTGCAATTTATAATATCTCTCAGCCGCCCCCTGATCTTGCAGACAATACTTTATTGAAAGTAATAATACATTTCTGTACAATCTATATAGGTTCATTGCTTCATACACTGTTGTGGTGCGAGACAAAGTGTATGTTCTGGATGATCATGCACAGACATGTCTGTTATGGAAGTATTCTTTACACAAATTGAAATATATCAAACCTACATAAACTAATCTGAAATGTTCACTCATTAATTTGTCTTTGTGCTCAAAAATAATTGAGTGGGGATGGGGAGCAACAAAAATGAAAGTTAAGGTGAGGGACACAGTGTAATTAAGACGGCGGGAGAGGAGGGAAAGACTGAGAGAGACGGTGAGTGAGAAAGAAAGAAGGAAATGGTGCGGGATATAGACAGGGAGGGTGAGAGGATAAGGTAAATCGGGGATGAAGAAGTAAATAGAGAGGGGAGAAAAAGAAGGACAGAAAAAAGGTAAGAGTGAGGAAAAGGGATAGCGAGAGAAAGAGGGAATGGGAAAGAAACAGAGAAAAAAAGGCCAAAACAGAAAAAAGAGGGAATAATGAAGGAAAGAGAGAAGGAAGGAAAATGGGGCAGGGGTCGCAATATGGACATTAGGAACATGCCATTCAGAAAAAATGTTCATACATGTATTTCTCATGATTCGTTATATCAAGGAGGTTTCTGTGTTTCTCTCTTCCATATCACCTCTGTCTCCCTTTCTCTCTCTCTCTCTCTCTCTCTGTCTCTATCCCTATCTCTCTCTCTAATAATTCCCTTCTCTCCTCCTCTCTCTCTCTCCTGTTCCCCACTATCTTCCTCTCTCCTGTCAACTATTTCCCGCTAACCCAGTGCCTTCACCCCTCTTTAAAAAGTGTAACAAACCCATCACTTTAAACTTCTTTTTCATCTAATTTTCCCTCCGATTACATCTATTTTTGAAATCTCTCATGAAACTGACGATGATAACCATTTAAATTTTTGATAGATAAGGAGACTTTGCATCATTAATGATTGTTATATTATTCAGACATTCTTCCAAATAAACTTGTTGGATGTACATGTATCAACATTACACATGGCAAATTTATAAATTCAACAACATGAATCATACAAAAACCAGTATAATACAGCTGTTTAGAAGTTGTGAGTATTTTAAAAGACAAAACTGTGCAAATTATTCCACCATTTGAGAATCGCTTTTGTGTCATATAAAATTCATAAAATTACAAAGTTAAATATTACAAGTAATCAGTATAATCTACATGTGATAATTGTGAGCGATAACAAACTGTATAGCTACATATCAAAGAATGATATTTCCCAAAGCGAAATTATCAATAATATACAAATGCACATAAACTGGGTACATATCAGGAGCATATATTTATTGTAAATACTTTATTGATGTATAATGAAACTTCGCCTTATTTAATTGTTACATTATCAAATTTAACATAAAACAACATACCTCATAACAAAATGAAAAAAAGTAACGAAATCGAATGTTGCAGAAACTTCGTATTATGCAGCTATTTACATGTTGTGAGTGTGTTATATAACGAGACTGCAAATGATTATGTTTTTATACCTCGCTTTTTACAAACTACAAACAAAGATTAATATATCTCGAAGCAAACTGATATAAACAACAAATTTGAATTTTACAAATACTGGGTATTATGTTGCTTTGTACATGTTGTGAGCATACTTGCAATGTGAATGATTTCGTAAAAAATAACAAGACTTTGAAGCTCATTTGATTGTGATATTAATCATTCTATTGAAAATACTTTTTTAGATACACATATCAAAATATCTCATAGCAGAATAAAAACAAAAATCGAAAGTTGCCCCCCAAAAAGTATCATATGCAGCAACTTACATGTCATGAGTATGTTAGATGACAAAAGTCTGCAATATATTTAATATTGTAGCAATTGCCTTTCAAAAATTAAATATCAAACGTTTACATGTTCCATTGCAAAATTATGAAATCAATAGTGTTGAATCGTACAAATACTTGTTTTTATATATCTATGTACATATCATGAGCATACTTGTAATGCAAATGTATTTTGATAGATAAGGACAATTTGCATCTTTAATGATTGTTATATTATTCAGACATTCTACCAAGTAAACTTGTTGGATGTACATGTATCAAGATTACTCATAGTCAATTTATATATTCAACAACATGAATCATACCACAAAAAAGTATAATACAGCTGTTTACAAGTTGTGAGTATTTTAAAAGATAAAAGTGTGCAAATTATTTCACTATTTAAGCATTGCTTTTGTGTTATAGAAAATTCATAAAATAACCAAACTAAATATTACAAATACTGGGTATTATACATCTATATACATGTTGACATGTTCTGAGCATACTTAAAATGCATATTCTTGCATGATAGATTACAATGCCATGCAATCTAAAGCATATTATATATCGTGAGTGTATTTTTATTGCAAATACTTTCTTGATAGATAATGAAACTTAGACGTATTTAATTGGTATATCATTAAATCTAACATACTTCTTGGATAAAAATACCAACATATCTCATAACAAAAATGATAACAAATAACGAAATCGATTGTTCAAGAACTTAGTATTATGCAAGTATTAACATGTCGTGAGAGTGTTATATAAACAAGACCGCAACTTATTATATTTTTTTACATCGCTTCTTACAAACTACACACAAAGATTAAAGGTAAAGACCAGTTATGGTCATGCGATTGCATTGTGAAAGAAACGTTGTGGAATGGATCAGAAAAGGTTGATCATCTAGCATATAAGTATTGGTGTGTAATGCAAGGTTCTGGAATCATCAAAATGATAAGAAATTTGGCCCATTCTTCGTAAAGTTACAAGCACTGTACACAGAAAGATGTATATGGGACTATACGCACACGTGCGCCACACGTGCGTTTATCTCTCACAGACCATGTAGATAAACTAATTTACAAAATATATCAATTAGTAGGCGGTTTCCCGGCAAAAATGTTATCATCATGTATTAATCACAACATATTCTTTCACATGATTGGTAATAAGAGCTTCCATTTCATTTTTTGAAATTGGGGCGTTTCCAATACTGTCTTTACCTTTAAGCTATCTCATAGCAAACTGATATAAACACAAATTTTGAATCTTACAAATATTCGGTATTATTTCGCTATGGACATGTTAGGAGCATACTTGTAATGTGAATGATTTCGTAAAAAATAAGAAGACTTTGTAGCTCATTTAATTTTGATATTATTAATTCTATTGAAAATACTTGTTGGATACACATATCAACATATCTCATAGCAGACTGGAAGCAAAAATCGAAAGTTGCCCCAAAATAGTATTATATGCAGCTACTTACATGTCAGAAGTGTGTTACATGACAAAAGCCTGCAACTTATTTAATAATGTAGCATCTGCCTTTCAAAAATTATATATCAAAGGTCCACATGTTCCATTGCACCATTTTGAAATCAATAGTGTTAAATCTTACAAATATTTGATATTATATATCTATGTACATATCATGAGCAAACTTGCAATGTGAATATCTTATTGATTGATAAGGAGACTTCGCAACATTATTGATTGTATTATTATTCATACATTCTAACAAGTAAACTTATTGGATACATATATATCAACATGACTTAAACCAAATTTATAAATTCAACACATTGAACCATACACAAAAAGTTAGTATAATACAACTGTTTACAAGTCTTGCTGTTTGTATTATATTTGCACAAAACTGGCTAGAACTTGGTTATGGTAATGGTAATTGTACTTATGCAAATACATGTATTGCTACACTTTTCTTATAAACAAGAGAAATTATTACAACAATTTATATATTAATGGGACAATTGTTTATCCTGTATATCAAATAGTCATATATAATCTAGTTACATGTAATAACAAAAAAAAAAAGTTAGATTTACGTGTAATTATTGTGATGCTAGTGGTGATAGCCATATCAATTGTTTATGTACTAAATGTAAATACAAAGTGCATATGGACAATTGTAAGCAAATCTGATTTGAATTAGATCAATAACAGTGATATATATATTTTCTCTCGCCTATTGTATTATATTATTCATAATACAAACTTGGCTTGAACCTGATTATGGTGATTGTAATTGTACTCATGCAAATTCATGTATTGCTATATTTTCCCTTGAAATAAAGAAATGATAACAATTCATTTATTCATGTGGAAAGTATTCATCCTGTTTATCTATGTACATGATATAAGACACAATCGAGATATGGATGTAATTATTCGGATGCTAGTGATGACATCATGTCATCCTATATTAAGAACTTAACCTGTTGGAACCATGATCAAATGAGGGTTTTCTAGTCTGTAAAGATTGAAGCGAAATAAGTACATCAAGATAATATTTTGTAGATATCATGTGTTTATATACATGCATGTGTATACGTAGTGAACATGGAAAAATGTATTCAAACAGGATTTGGTTTAGAGGGTAAATGTGTTTTTGAATACGAGAATGTTGTCTCCATCGCAAGCAATCCGTTTCCCTGATGACGTCATCAACACCCGAGATGATAGAAGGTGGCCCAGCATATCATCCAGTCGTGTTGATAAAGGGAATGATGCTACTCTTCTCTTCTTCATGCCATCCACAGTCATCACCTGATCAATCACACACGTCTTGTACTCATGATCTGATGTCACGACGTAGAGGTCGTCTGTCAAAGGATCGATGCATACATTTAGGATTTCATCACTGTGGGGGATTTCCCTTTGAGCAGCCTGTCTGTCGATGATGAACACTCGGTCAGCTGTTGGGTAGGATGTCGCGATGATGTGACCTGATGATAGCACGCCGTGCATCCTTATATCTTCTTTACATGTGATGATATTTAAGATCTTACCATCATCTGGTTTGATGACGTATATCTTATACTGAGCTTCCTCAGCAGCGATGATCATCCCATCCTGATCAACAGCTACATCCACATCAGGGTCATCATGCGTTGTGTTTCTTGGTATTGTGACGTCATTGATGTGCTCCCATTGTCTGTCATACACACTGATGTTTTCAGTCAAACTATCCCCTGTACATCCTTCACTGTATTTACCGCATACTACCTTGTCATCATTCATCAATGCACACAAAGAAACCCCCGATAACACTCTATGGTTGTGTTTAGTGTTCATATCGAACGTGTATGTATGGTATAAACTACATGTTGTGTCCTCTGCGATGAGCACATTACATTCATCTATGCATCCTACAATGGTTGGCGATGTGAATGTATCTTTAACTTCAATTGTATCAATGAGCATCCACTCCCCATCATACCCATCAATCCTCCCATCATACTTCTCTCTCCTAGCACCCTTCACAAACATCACACCCGATATGGCACCAGTGATTTGTTTCACCTCATCCTCATTCAGTGGCTTCTTTAATTCATCACTCACTGATGTCTTCACACGATGCCCGTCTTTGATGACATTTGTATCATTTTCGAGTACTGTATCAAGTGTCTGTACTGTAGTCTCTGTGTTTTTTGTGTCATCTTGCCATGCGTTCTCCAATTCACTAATCTTTCGTTCTTTCTCTTCAGCGATGTTTTGTATGTCTGTTTGAAGACCATGTTGTTTATTGTCGATTGGTCCTCGTCTCCTCTCTGCATTTGCACGGTTTAGTTCAAGTCGTTTTTCTCTCTCTTCATCGTTCTTTCCAATCTTTTCCTTTATTTTGTGAATCTCCTCGTGAAGTGTCTGATTCTTCTCATCAGTCTCCTGGTTGATTTTTGCAGCAACCTCCTTCTCTTTGTCTTTGTCTGTTTGGATCGCCTCATTGAATACTGAATCTACTCCATCTTTCAAATCGCGTAGATGGGTGTCGGTGTCTTTCCTACACTGATTAATCTGATCTCCTATAACTCGACAAAGCTCCAATTTGTCCTTTGCCTTTTCTTTCAGAATTGTTAGTTTTGCTCTACTATCCATGATGGCGCCCTCTATATCTTGTCGTACGCAAGTCATGTCACGATGATCTATCATTGCGCATAATTGACACACTGCTACATTATGTGTCTTACAATACAGTTTGATTCTTCACCATCATGCTTCTCACAATACAGATTTGGCCTACCCGTTCTAACTTTTCCGATGCATTCCTCTTTGGAGGCGCAGTCATCGCAGAGCTTCTTCTTCTCCTTCACGTAGTACGTTACATCTGTAATTGATTGACAGTTCTCTCCTTCACAGATGTTTTCTGCTGAGCTGAAGTGTGCCGCCATCTTGATCAGAGTATTGTCCTGTAGAAAGAACAATTCTCAAGAGAGAGGAAGAGAGAGAGAGAGAGAGAGAAAAATAGAGAAAAATAGAGAGTGAGATTTGGGGTTGGGAGAAAAGGGGGTAGGGAAAGACAGAGAGGGAAGAAAGGGAGAGAGGAGGGAGGAGGGAGGAATAAAGGGAGAGAGAAGGAGAAAAATGAAGGGTGAGAAATACGAATGAAGGAAGGGCGAAAGAAGAAGGGGAGATCAGGAGGGATTGGGAAGCCACGTTAGGAGGAAGAGAAAGATGATGAGAAAAAGTGAAAAAGAAAGGGATGACATAGTGGATTAAAGGAGAGGGACGAGATATAATAAGTTTGATACCTCATTATAAATATTTCCTCATGCATTTAAACAAAAATGAATGTTAATGCACAGTAGTGTATTTTTCTTTGATGAAATTGCTTTGAAATTGATATCGGTTTTTATCATTCAATTAATCAAACACTTGTATGGTCAGAATTTACCCATTTACATATTAATAGAACTACCGGCCTGATGAAGCCAGTGACCTGGAACCCCCTGCACTCAACACTGCATGGGAGTTAGTTTGTGGTCAACTTCTTTTATGAGACAAATCCAAGCAAACGTTTTCATATGCGCTTGTCCTCTAGAATGTAGAAGTTGTGCATTTTAAAGTGAAACTTTACAACTGTTAAGCCATAAAAAAGCAAGGATCCTAGGGCTGAAACAGGGTTTGTAAGTTTTCCTATGTTTCTTCCATTTTCACTCCTATCTTCTCTTTCCTTTCTTGTCTGATGTATGCTACATAACGGACGTAAAAGTCGTAATATTTTAATGCACCTCCTAATGATTCACCTAATAGTAGTATTTTAAGAGTGTTTTCAAGTAATCTATCTCCTTATTAAAATGGCCTCAAGTGTTGTATTATTTCCTACTTTCAATCATCTATCATTAGATTACCGTGCTCCAAGCCCGTAGCTGCACCACTGGTTAACCCAATATTATAGCGATTTTTATAAATAGCGTTTAACTACCCAATACTTCAACTCATTATACAATAAAGTATTACATTAAAACATATTAAAACCATTCTTTCAAATATAATATTTCTCATAATATTTAGTATCAATATGATACTCACAGTCTTACAGAAAAGTATTATGTTGTCTAATGTTGAGAACATTTATGAGAAGAAAAAAACATAGAAGATTATCCACAGCGTTGTGGGTGAAAATACGTTTGAACCTTTTCCTACTCTTTACGAAGTAAATGATGATTGCAATTATGAAATCAACCAAGTAGCATCTAGTCAAATATCATGAGGTCAATGTTTAAGTTTAAAGTAAAACAAGTTTTCCATCATGTGATACGATAGCTGATAAGATACACACATTTTATGTAATGACCCTTATCAGTTGAAAAAAGTGAGATATTGGAGTATATGGAAGGACATTAATTTTTCAGATTGATGTATATATTTGTTATTGATCATGTTTATTGACTCTCTTATCTTTAGCCCAATCTTGGTACCTCTCCCAGAGGTGGTAACCGACAGTTAGCTGATAACAAAATGAGATAACGTAAAAAGTGAATGTAAATGTTAATTTATATCAAAGTGTACTTGAAATCAAACTTTTGAGACAATATTATCGCGCAATATATCAGTTATAAGGCTTACTGGAATAAGTTAATTGCGTGATATCTCTTTGAGCAGAGCTGAATCACCTGAACTCTTCATTTGCCTTGAGCTTCTAGTGGCATAGATTTGAGTAGCATGTGCCTCCAGTGCTGTTATGTAAGTATCAATTAAGAAAATGAAATGGAACGTAAATTACAAAAGTTTTACAAAATAACGCACTTGTGTACGGTCTTAATATACACGCTGACTATTGTAAATAAATATACATGTTTCACTCCATAACCCCTGGTTATTAGCCTTTCCAGACACCTGTTGTAAATAATGGCATTTCTATGACTGAAATCCACTTTGTATATACCTTAGTAGTCGCTATGTACTAGTTGAAGTGTAGTTGTTAGAAAAAACTATGCTAACAAATGTATAGATACAATTAGTATTCAGGTCTTATTGGCTTCATGATATCCCCATTATATCCCCTTTAATGTGAATGTAAGAATGTTATACTGCAGGTTCTATAATAAACTATGAGAATAATAAACTTACCCCTTGAGAAACGTATAGTAGCACAGGAATTAGCGATGTAAAGTCCACAGCACAGCAATATTCTTATTTAAATGTCAATGTGTACTCAATGCCACGGAATATCATTAACGAAGTATATCAACATTTCAACGTGCAGAAGTGACAAAGGCTATTACAGCTTAGGGGAAAAAAGTGATTGCGCAACATTTTTCGAAGGAAGTTTAACAAGGTCAATTTTTGTTCGACGAGTGATTAAAACAGACTTCACAAACATTCCCACGTACTGGAATAAATTGTTTTTGACATTACATCCGGTTGAAAAATGTTGGTCATGCAGTTAACTATGAGAAAAAAGGGATCATTAAAGATCGCTAGCATCTACACCTCTATGGAAAGGCTGGTTTAACTGTCTAATCAATATTCAAACATGCATGTGTCCTGTACGATATCATATTAAATACAAAAAGATTTAAAGGTAAAGACCAGTAATTGTCATGCGATTGCATTGTGAAAGAAACGTTGTGGAATCGATCAGAAAAGGTTGATCATCTAGCATCTAGCATCTGCAAGGTTCTGGAATCATCAAAATGATAAGAAATTTGGCCCATTCTTCGTAAAGTTACAAGCACTATACACAGAAAGATGTATATGGGACTCCCCTATATCTCTCACCAGACCATGAGAGAAACAAATTTACTAAATATATGAATTAGTAGGCGGTTTCCCGGCAATTTTTTTATCATCATGTATTAGTCAAAACATATTCTTTCACATGATTGGTAATGAGAGCTTCCATTTCATTTTTTGAAATTGGGGCGTTTCCATTACTGGTCTTTACCTTTAATGTGTATATGTCTTGGTTGGTGTACATCGCCAATGATGCATGCTAGCCATTGAATGATGAAATTATAAGAGGAATTAAAAGTCTATATGAAAAATGTATTTATATGCTATTATCCCATTGAAGACATCGTGTGACAATGAATGACATAGATCTTTATGGAGCTTAAAAGGCACCGTTTAACAATGTTAAATCATAGATGCACGCCCCTACGTGTTATCAGTGTCTGTGATATGGTGCAATATTGAAGCCCTTAACAAATTGCGCTTCAAAATGATCAAGAAGTGCCTCAAAAAAGTTAAAATCTTTGAGTTACCGGTTTTACCATACTCGTTCACTCCAATAGACTGTCGTGTTATGACAACCGTTAGGAAAACTCAAAATTCGGTTTCGATTTCTAACCATAAATTGATTGATAATCAAAGAGGCGATCGGTTTGTAAACTAACCTAAAAGTTTATAATTATCATTGCAGTATCAGCTAAATCCAGGATTTTGTTTCAGAATCTGAGACAAAGTAACCGGATCCCTTTAAACAAACTCCAGAACTACTTTCATAGGTTACAGGAAAGTTATACGAAATAAGCTTAGTGCATATGATTTAGTTTGATTGTACATGTTTGTTTATATATGATTTATTGGATTAACCTAATGACCATGCAAGGGAGACAGTGATAATCGTCTTAAAAGGCAGGTAGTCTCTATAGACAGGTGGTCTTTCTATACAGGTTGTCGCTAAATAACGTTTCACTGTACATCAATTTATTTTATTAGGAGTGTTGTATTTTAACATGCAATAAGCTCTGCAGAAGTAATATTCGAGTCTCATATCTTGAATGTAGTATCGTGACGTAGAACCCTTTACACGAAGAGCAAAATACTATCTGGTGTTTGATACACTTCCAAGTGTACCAAACGCCATATGTTATTTTGTTTTGTATCTTTTAAATTGTATATGGATATATTATATTTAATAAATAAGCTTTAAATATTTCTTCTAAAAAGAGATTTCGTAAGATAATATGTTAAATGTTGATTTTGTACATTCTAGCTGTTTACACATTATTTTATTGGATGATTGATACACTAACCCTTTCGAGACAGCCATACCACAATTTGTTGTTTGGCTCAATAACTTTTGATTATATTCCCTAAAAAATATGCCTGAAAGAACAAAAACTTCTGCAAACACCATTTATATGTTCATTTTATGAATATATTACATTTAATGTCAGGAATAAAACAGAATATATAAACAAATCTTTAAATTGGCAATACCTTGAGAAATCCAAAATCATTGTTTTAAGATTGGTCTGTTTTCTTTCATATTTTCAACAAGATTCTAAACCGTGTATATTGTTTCATGACATTTCATTTATTTTAACAATGTACAAAACAAACGAAAAGTATAATAGTTGCCAATTTGAAGAACAATATGTGATCAATGTAACCCTCAAAATAAATCCTGTCCTGGAAGGGTTAAAATATTTCGTGACTAGCTGTATCAAATTACAATTTGACGGGTCACGTAACTTGTATTCTGGATTAATGGAGAGTTAAGAGAGAGAGAGTGAGAGAGAAAGCAGGAAAAACATAGTGGAGGATATGGAAATAGAGGGTGAGAGGATATGGTAAATAGGGGTTGAAGAATTAAAAAGAGAGGGGGTAAGGAAGGAAAGAGAAAAGGGATGAAAACGAGGGATTGTGTGTGTGAAAGAGGGAGAGAGAGAGAGAGAGAAAGAGAGAGATAGAGAGAGAGAGAGAGAGAGAGAGAAATAGAAAGAGAGAGAGAGAAAGAGAGAGAGAGAGAGGGGGGACCGGGGGGGGGGGGAGTTAAAGAGAAATGATAATAAATTATCATAGTGAAAACATTTAAGATGTGTACAATGTCGTTGTAGTATAGATCCAGCCAATGAGGGAGCACCAGTGAAATGGGGAAAGGGAAGGGGGGGGGGGGCAACATGGACTTAGGGTACATTCCATTCAGAAAAATTGCGAACCATGTAATTCTCATGATTCGTTATGGCAAGAAGATTGCTGTGTATCTCTCTTCCTTACCACCCACGTCTCTCTTTCTCTCTCTCTCATTCTTTCTCTCTCCCTCTAATAATTCCTTTCTTCCTCCTCTCTCTATCTCCCTTTCCTCACTATCTTCCTCTCTCCCGTTTTGTCATTTATTCCAAGCTATCCCATGCAGTCAGTGCCCTCATCCCTCTTAAAATAGTGTAACAAACCTATCACTTTAAACTTCTTTTTTCATCTAAGTTTCCTCCGACTACCTCTTAATTCGAAATCTTTGATGATACTCACAATTACAACTAATTATATTTTGAAGACACGTTTTATTAAAGCCAAACGCTATTTTTTCATGGACAATTAAAGATATTCATAACCAATGGAAACTTTCATGATGACGTTACAACACAATTTATATATATATATATATTTAAATGCTATTGTTTCCCTCAATTTGGTAATGTCAAACTGATTAATGTATGATCAAATATTCCCCAAACAAGAATTGACAGGGCAAACGTTCACACATTGCCCTTTTATAGTCATCTTCTGTCAAACTCTCTATGGATTTCCATGGTATTCAATAGTACTCCTGATAGAGTACCGAAGTGCTAACGTCATATTTTCTCGTCGTTTAGGTTTATACTGGTTCTAAACAACAGTCAGAGCCTGCGCATGAGGTTCACCGTGAAATCATTCAGGCTTCCTGCTGGAGCAGGGAACATTCAGTGGTTGGTGCTGGTGTGATCACCACACCGTTGTTTATAATAACATTGTTGTGAACCGGACATTTTGGCCAGTATGAGGTCATACTGTGGTACTCTATGCTACAGCTATTTCCATGACTGTGTGATATAAACGGTCTCCCGATAGTTAATAAAACTATGTATTTTTTTTTATTCGTTTAGCATTTTCATTTTTATTCATCTTCTACAAACCGAAGTCAACAAGCAAAATGAGCAAAAATAGAAATAAACTAATGCAGCGATACAAACGATATTGTACATTACATAGGATAACAGAAGAATACCCCCCGAAAAGAATCAAACGAATGAAGTAATCAAAAATGAAAGAATATAACGTTTCAACTGGCAAAGAAGATTAGTGATTGCCAGTGGTAGTATGCGGACTTGGATACCATAACATGCAGTTGTCTTTATATTGTGAGTGAATGAGATGGAAAGAAGAAACCACAGCTTATGTTACTGTGATAACATCTCTTCCATCAACATACACTACAAAAATTAACATATCTCATGTAATAATTGGCAATCAACAAAGATAAATCTTACAAATACTATGAATTATGCAGCTATGTACATTTCATTAGCGTACTTGTAATGTGAATAGTTTCTTGATACATTGATAACACACCCTCTCTATACAATACACTGTAAGCCATCATCATCATCGGCATGACCTTGCAGCATTGTTATATTATTAGTTGTAACACTTGTTTGAAAGATACATGTATGTATCAACACGCCTCAGAGCAAATAAAAAACAAACCATTTAAATGCTACAAGTAATTAGTATGATATACTTGCGGTGATTGTAAGCGATGACAAACTTTGCAGCTTACACGTAGTCCATCCTTTAAAACAATATCAAAGTTTGATATTTCCCGATTTCAAAGTTATCAAATCAACAGTATTGCATCTTACAAATACTGGGTATTTTGCAGCTATGTACATGACATGAGCATACCCGAAATGTTAATAATGTTTGTATACTTGTAGAAGACATACCCTCGATATTTACTACATTGTGAGCCATCATCATCATCCTCATGACCTTGCAGCATTGTTCTTTTTTTATGTAATGCATATACCTTTTGTGAATGTATATACGCCATTGTTCTTCACCTGTATACATGTATATCCAATAGCCAAATCAAAATCAACAATTTAAATATTACAAGTAATCAGTATAATGTACATTTGGTGATTACGAGTGAAGACATACTGTGCAGCTTATAATATAATTATACTATCTGTTCTATCAAACATTGATATTTCCCATAGGAACATTATGACATCAAAAGTGTTGAATCTTACAAATGCTGGGTACTGCATGTTGGTACTGGGTACTGTATGTTGCAACCTACTTATTACATTATTCAATATATACTTGTTGGATACATAGATATCAACATGTCACATATCGATACGAACAATCCACAATTTGAATGTTATACAAACGTAGTTAGTATAATGCAACTAAATATACAGGTTGTGAATGTGTGGGATGATTCAACTGTGTAACTTCTTTCATTATTTTGGCATCTGTTCTATTAAACTAGATAAAGAGGCTATACAACCTTTTTATTGTTCTATCACAAATACTGGGTGGATAAATACAATATAACTATGTCATATGTAGTCAAATGAAAAGCCAACAATTTGAATCATACACAAACTCAATATAACGCAGAATATGTTCTATATATCAAACAAGATTTACACGATTAACATATCTAATATAATAATAATAATAGAGTCAACAGTGTTGAATCTTTACAAAATACTGGGTACTTTCTGCTATGAACATATCACAAGCATACTTTTAATGTAAATACTCAGTACTTGATAGATAATGAGACTTTGCCCTATTTAGTTGTTATGTTATTCATGATATTCGAAGTATTTTTTCTGCATATAGATATTACAATCTCTAAATGCAAATTGATTTAAAAGCTCGGTGTATACAGCTATTTACATACTGTTAGTGTGTTAGACGATCATGACAAAACTCTACAACATATTTCATTATTTTAGCATCACTTCTCTTAAACTACATATACATATCAACAAATCTCATAGAAAAAAATTGAAACAACAAAGTTAAATCTTGAAAATAGTGGGTATTATACAGCTATAAACATGTTGTGAGCATTTTTTGTGCAAATTTGTACATGATAAATTACATGCAACTTATGGCATTATATGTGTAGAAGTGTGCTAGATATTGACAAGACGAAAGATGTACCATTAATTAGTTCTTAGTCGTAGGATTGGTAGAAACTGTTTTTGCTTTCCATATTTGTATCCCTAATTGTCATGAAAAGGAATATCATGTTTATTCATGACCATTAAACAAAGTTTAGTCGATTACTCTAGCTGAAAAACGATCAATAAATTAAAAGTTTTCAAACAAATATACCTATACATGTATTTAATGTAATGCAGCTATTTACAGGTACCTATAAATGAGCGTGTAAAGTGTACATGTCGTGTTTTTGGAGCCATGAGGGCATTAACTTAGTACATACTCCGAGTTTACTCCCTTCTGGCTCTAAACGGATGATATACATATTGTCTCTTTGCAAAGGGTTACATCATCCTTCATTGTGTAGGATATGTTAAGTAAAAAGAACATGTACATACAATAGATTAACAAATCTCTTAATAGCTAAATGAAAGGAACGAGAACAAGAAAACAAATTCAATCTTACAAATACTCCTTATAATGCAGTTATTTACATGTACACGTTTCGTGTAGATATAAGCATGTGTGATGTGAATAGTTTCATGATAGATAAGAAGACTGTGGAACCATTTGTTTTATTTGATTACATTTATTTTATTCCAATTTCCCGCTGATAGGTGACGGATCATAAGTCATAATGAAGAAGAAGGCTAAAATATCGGGTTGGATAGAAATATAATTAACGGGGGCTCTCCTATGTGGACTGCCCTTAGCAGAACACAATGAACTATATCAACATGTAACAGAGAAAAAATGTAAATGTCTATAAAGTTAGAATCTTCTTTAATCTTGGTATAATGCACGAATTAACACATGTTATGAGTAAATGTCGTGTAAATACTATCTTGGCAGATCAGGAAACTCTGTTTCGTATTTCGTTATTAGAGTATTTTAATAAAAGTCATTTATTTTCTACTAAAGTCACTGTGATTTTAATTCCATTTTTGGATTTTTTTTATTTTCTCTTGTTTGTTGTATTCTATTTGCAAAAACCTGGCTAGAACCTAATATGGTAATGGTTATTATACTTATGCAAAATACATGTATTGCTACACTTTTCTTATAAAAAAAGAAATGATTATAACAATTTATTTATTAATGGGACAATTGTTTATCCTGTATATCATATAATCATATCTAAGCTAGTTACACGTAATAACAAACATATTTAGATTTACATGTAATTATTGTGATGATAGTGGTGATAGCCATACCATTTGTTTATGTACATACATGTAAATACAAAGTGCATATGGAAAATTATAATCAAACCTGATTTCAATTAGATCAATAACAGTGATATATAGATTTTCTCTCGCTTTTTGTATTATATTATTCATAGTACAAACTTTGCTTGAACCTGATTATGGTGATTGTAATTGTACTCATGCAAATTCATGTATGGCTATACTTTTCCTTGAAATAAAGAAATGATAACGATTCATTTTTTCATGTGAAAAGTGTTTATCCTGTTTATCTATGTGCATGTTATAAGACACAATAGAGATATGCATGTAATTATGTGGATGCTAGTGATGACATCATGTCATCTTATCTTAGGAACTTAACATGTTGGAACCATGATCAAATAAGGGTTTTCTAGTCTGTAAAGATTGAAGCGAAATGAGTACATCAAGATAATATTTTGTAGATATCATGTGTTTATGTACATGCATGTGTATACGTAATGAACATGGACAATTGTATTCAAACAGGATTTGATTTAGAGGGTAAATCTGTTTTTGAATACGAGAATGTTGTCTCCATCGCTAGCAATCAGTTTCCCTGATGACGTCATCATAATCCGAGATGATATGAGGTGAACCTCATCATTCAGTCTAGTTGATACCGGGAATGATGCTACTCTTCTCTTCTTCATGTCACCCCCACTCATCACCTGATCAATCACGCACGATTTGTACTCATCAGCTGATGTCACGACGTAGAGGTCGTCTGTCATAGGATCAATGCAGGCATTGAGGATGACATCACTGTGGGGGATTTCCCTTTGAGCACCCTGTCTATCGATGATGAACACTCTGTGATCGGCTGGTGAGGGTCGAGCGATGATGTGACCTGATGATAGCACATCATACATCCTTATATTCTGTTTACATGTGATGGTATTCATGATATTGCCATCAGCTGGGTTGATGACGTATATCTTAGACTGAAACCACTCAGCAGCGATGAACATCCCATCCTGGTCAACAGCTACATCCACCGCAACGTCATCACGCGTTGTGTTTCTTTGTATTTTGACGTCATTGATGTGCTTCCATTGTTTGTCATACACACTGATGCATCCAGTCAAACTGTCCCCTGTACACCCTTCACTGTATTTACCGCATACTATTTTGTCATCATTCAGCAATGCACAGGAGAGAATCCATGATGTATCACTACCGGTCATCACTCTCCGACTGTTTTTAGTGTTTATATCTAACATGTAAGTATGTAGGCTACCACTTAATTTATCTGTGATGATCACATTGCACTCATCTATGTATCCTACAACGAATGGAAATGTGACTTTATCCCTGACATTGATTGTATCAATAAGCTTCCATTCCCCATCATACCAATCAATCCTCCCATCATACTTCTCTCTCCTAGCACCCTTCACAAACCTCACACCAGATATGGCCCTAGTGATTTTTTTCACCTCCCCCTCATTCAGTGGCTTTTTAAGTCCATCACCCACTGATGACTTCACACGATGACCATCTTTGACAACATTTGAATCATCTTTGAGTACTGTATCAAGTGTCTGTATTGTAGTCTCTGTGATTTTTGTGTTATCTTGCCAAGATATCTCCAACTGCCCAATCTTTCTCTCTTTCTCTACAGCGATGTTTTGTATGTCTGTTTGGAGACCATGCTGTTTGTTGCCGATTGGTTCTCGTCTTCTCTCTGCATTTGTACGGTTCAGTTCAAGTAGATTTTCTCTCTTCTCGTCGTGTTTTCGAATCTTTTCATTGATTTGTTTAATAT
>JAVYIG010012486.1:0-20000 GCA_035222895.1 Strongylocentrotus droebachiensis | reverse complement strand
TGCCAGATTGAACCTTTATTTTTAGTGGACATGTTAGTACCCTTTATGGTTAAATCCTGCACCTTTAGGGGTACAAACCGATGCAACACTAGTAGCACCTTTATTTGTTAAATCCTGCACCCTTTAAGAGGGTGCCAGATTGCACCTTTTAGGAGACATGTTAGTACCCTTAATGGTTCAATCCTGCTCCATTAGGGGTTGAAACCGATGCAATAGCAGCACATTTAGGGGTTCAATTCTGCACCCTTTAAAAAGTGCAATCCTGCACCCATACTCGAGGTATACTCGTTAAATTTGCTCGTACACAAATACATATTAAACATGCATGTTGTTTCTTGGTTAGTAATCATATAATCAATATATCTATTGCTAAAACGTGAATGTTATTGTAACATGATCAGACAAAATAATATATTTATTTAATGATTGCCGAAGGAAAATACAAATCACAAACTTGATGTGCATTGTCATAATTTGCTTAACAAATCATGACAAATGTATTTGTATGTGAACACGTGTAAAGTAATCATGAATATTCATGCAATATGCAAACTTTTTTGTTGCACCCTTTTTGGTCGATAGGGTTCATTTTTGTGGGAAGGGTGCAAAATCTTATATTGCACCCTTTTTTAACCCATTTTCTTAAAATGTTGCATGTCGTACAGAAATAGGCAAGTAGAGGGAAAAATGTGTGAGGCATTTAATACAATGACCTCCATCTAATAGTAATATATCCTCATGCACACAACACAAGATACTATAATTAAATGGTAGTGTATTTCCTTCGGTGAAATTGCTTTGACATTGATACACAAAGGTCATTTACCGTTTGTAACAATCTATTCAAGGGATAGTTCCAAACCAACCAAGAACCAATAACCATGGAAGTATTTGATTAAAGAGATAGTGCAGTTCTGTTGCAGAGGGCACTACACACAATATTTGTTTGTGAGATAATGAAAAACTGAGTGTCAAATTTGAAAGAACATAATATTTAAATGACAAAATCATCTTTGTTTGATCACAATCGGTTCAGAGACGGCTGAAATATAATGATTTATAATACTTGTGTACCAACACAAATATTAGATATTTTGAAAAAAATGGGAAAAAAAATCGTTGAAAAAACGAATTAACAAATTGACGGTCACCGTGGTTTTTTGAAAGTGGAGCTGAATTGGTATGATCGTATTGGCTACATTTCACACATTTTGGGGTCTAAAATTACCTTCAAAGCAAATTTAGGTTCTAAAAGGGCACTAGAAATGTCATGGATAAGAATTAAAAACAACCATGCACTTTGAAGGCATCTGCGGTCTGAAAACAAAATTCAACTATCCCTTTAAAGTGTACTTAAAATCAAACTTTTGGGACAATATAATCGCGCAATATATCAGTTTTAAGGTTAACTGGAATAAGTTAATTGCGAAACATCTCTATGAGCAGAGCTGAATCATCTGAACCCTTCATTTGTTATGAACTTCTAGTGTCATAGATTTAAGTAGCATGTGCCTCCAGTGCTGATATGTAAGTATCAATTATTAACAAAATGAAATTTAACGTAAATTACAAACGTTTTACAAAATAACGCACGTATGTACAGTCTAAATATACACGCTGACTATTGTATATAAATATACATGTTTCTCTCTATAACCCTGGTTATTAGCCATTCCATACACCTGCTATAAATATTGGCATCTCTATGACTGGAATCCACTTTGCATAAACCTTAGTGGTCGCCATGTACTAGTTATAGTGTAGTTGTAGAAAAAGTTAGGCTAAAATGTATAGATAACATTAGTATTCAGGTCTTATTGTTCTCATGAAAACCCTATTATGACATGTAATCTGTATGTAAGAATGTTATATTGCAGGTTCTATAATAAACTATGAGAATGATAAACTTGCTCTTTGAGAAACGTATTGTTGCACAATAATGAGCTCTGTAAAGTCCACAGCACAGCGATATTTGTAATTACATTTCAATATGTACCCAACGCCACAGGAATATCATTAGCAGAGTATATCAAGATTTCAACGTGCAGCAATGACAAAGGCTATTACAGCTCAGGGGAAACGTGCGATCGCGCAACATTTTTTAAAAGGACGTTTAACAAGGTCTATTTTTGTTCGACGAGTGATTAAAACAGACTCCACACAAATTATCACGTACTGAAATGGCTTGTTGCTTCCGGAAAGTTGATACGATCTTTTGACATTGCATCCGGTTGAAAAATGTTGGTCAGGCAGTTAAACATGAGAAAAAAGTGATCATAAAAGATCGTTAGCCTCTTAGGCTCTATGAATAGACAGGTCTCACTATCTATCAATATTCAAACGTACATGTGTTCTGTACGATGTATCATATTGAATAAAAAAGACTTAATGTGTATATGTCTTAGTTGGTGTACATCGTCAATGATGCATGCTAGCCATTGTATGATGAAATTATAAGAGGAATTAAAAGTCCATATGAGATATGTATCTATATGCCATTATCCCATTGAAGACATCGTGTGACAACGAATGACATAGATCTTTATGGAGCTTTAAAGGCACCGTTTAACGATGGTAAATCATAGATGCACGCCACTACGTGTTATCAGTGTCTGTGATATGGTGCAATATTGAAGCCCTAGTAATAACAAATTCTGCTTCAAAATGATCAGGAAGTGATCTCAAAAAATTAAAAATCTTTGAGCGACCGGTTTTACCATACTCGTTCACCCTAATAGACTGTAGTGTTACGACTACCATAAGGAAAATGCAAAATTCGGTTTCGATTTCTAATCATAAATATTTTGATAATCATACAGCCGATCGGCTTGTAGAAGTCACGGGGTTCCTGACTGACCTGGAAGTTTATTATTATCATTGCAGTATGAGCCAAATCCAGGATTTTGTTTCAGAAACTGATACAAAGTAACCGGATCCCTTTAAGTAAACTCCAGAACTACTTTCATAGGTTACAGGAAAGTTACAGGAAATGAGCTTAGTGCATATTATTTAGTTTGATTGTACATGTTTGTTTACATATGATTTATTGTATTGATCTAAGGACCATGCAAGGGAAACAGCGAAGGGAGGTAGTCTTTATAGACAGGTGGTCTTTCTCTACAGGTTGTTGCTAAATTACGTTTCACTGTACATCCATTTATTTTATTAGGAGTGTTGTATTTGAACATGCAATTAGCTCTGCAGAAGTAATATTCGAGTCTCATATCTTGAATGTAGTATCGTGACGTAGAAACCTTTACACGAAGAGCAATATAGTATGTGATGTTTGAGACACTTCAAAGTGTTCCAATCGCCAGATGTTATTTTGTTTTGTATCTCATACATTGTATATGGTAATATTATATTTAATAAATAAGCTTAAAATATTACTTTTAAAAAGAGATTGTGTAAGATAATTTGTTTAAGGTTGATTTTGTACATTCTAGCTGTTAACAAATTATTTTGTTTGGTGATTCATACACTAACCCTTTCGAGACAGCCCTACCACAATTTGTTGTTTGGCTCATTAACTTTTGATTCAATTCCCTCAAAAAAATATGCCAGAAAGGGTGAAAACTTCTGCAAACACCATTTATACGTTCATGTTATGAACATTTCACATTTGATGTCAGGAATAAAACAAAATGTAAAAAAATCTGTAAATTGGCAATACCTTGAGAAATTCAAATCATTGTTTTAAGATTAGGATTGGCCTTTTTTCTCTTTCGAATTTCAACAAGATTCTCTACCGTGTATATGTTTATATGGGACATTTAATATATGTTGACAATGTACAAAACGAACGTAAAGTATAAGAGTTGCCAATTTGAAAAACAATATGTGATCAATGTAACCCTCAAAATAAATCCTGTCCTGAAAGGGTTAAAGTATTTCGTGACTAGCTGTATCAAATTACAATCTGAGGGGTCACGTGACTTGTATTCCAGATTAATGGAGAGCTAAGAGGCGTTAATTTGCCAAATTTGAGTGTTAGCTGAGAGCCAAAAGGACATTACAACCAGCAAGACCAACACTAGACAGTATCCAGACTGAACAAAATATTAGGCATACATGAACTCCAATTGCCCAGAATCGTTCGGGTTAGAGTCGGTGTGGAGTTGGTTTGGCATTGTGACGGGTGTATAATATAAGCAACACTGAACAGATGAAGCCCTAACGTACTGTTTGTTGCACAGCGCCATATCATGGTAAACTTACCAACAGTGCGTAACCAAGATATTGGACTCGATGCAACAACCAACAGCGCAGCGAGTATGGCGACTATACTGCTACAGCTGACACGAGATGGCGCTAAATGGGATGCTGCTAGTATAGTTTTGCTTGAAATGATAACGTCCTTTTGAGTTTACATGTGGATCGTTAACAATATTGGACAAATCTCAAATTGTTTTGGTTCTCTCTCTCTCTCTCTCTCTCTAAAAGACATATATTGATGAAGGCAATGGTATTGCTGTGTATATATTTATGTTACTGCATTTTTTAAATTTTAAGTTGTTACAAGGTTTTTAATATGTCATTACTACCCTTTCTCTTGGGTGGGAGGGTGCGTAGGGACGACAGTTATGTCAGTAATTTGACACATTTTCCACCGGGAATGGTGCACACCTCCGTCTGTTTTGGTAAAATTTATAATAGTTGCAAGAAATGAAAACTATATAAACCTTGATTTGGTGAAATTTTACTAACACAATGGCTTTATGATTATTATTGAGAGCATGGAACAAACAACTTTAATACATGAACGTACTGGGGTCTCTTGTCAATTGCAGATCAATGATGAGGAAGACATCTTCTGCTTCTTCAGATCCGGGAGGGTGTCTAAAACATGAACATCTACTTTTATAAACAGTACATGGATTATTCATAAATACATACAAATAACAACTAAATTATTCATAACCCTTGTAACAAAACAAAAAAATAGTTTTCGTAAATTGATAATAAAAAAAGTTGGTTCAATTAGCGCCTTTCTTGAATACTTTTAGATGAAGCTTTACTATGTCAAGAAATATAAATTGAGCCTAAACATTCTCAAGAAAGATTCAAATCAACTGCTTAAATCCTCGTACTTAAACCATTACACAACTTGGTAAGGCAGGGGTTAGGGTATGATAATAATGTAATTGTTAACTGTACATGCATATGATAATGTGCATGTATATTCATCTACATGTCTTAAATAAGTAGTAATGAATAGTCTGCGGAGAGCCAGAAGGGTGTTAAATCACATACTTTGACATACATGTAGATTGTAAGGTTAATATCTTTCCGGCTCCAACGACATGAATCAGGAAATTATGCTGCCTTTAATCATTTCCTTCCGTATGTTGGACTTCTACATTATTTTTTATTCTCGAAAGATATTTGCAATTTTGCACTTGTATGTTAAAAATCAAGACTGTCTTTGTACGATGGATTGTCAATTTGTGGAAGTTCCTAACATTTTCTCCGGATCATTTTTATTGTCAGCATTCATTCTGTCATGATCGTTGAAGGTTGTGTACTGTGCCTTGCTCACACATAACATGCTAAACCACCTGACAAGAAAAATCTGCAATGAGTGTGTCCCACATAATGTGTGACTCTCATCAAATTTATTTAATCAAAATATAATTCATTGATATGCCTTACTTCAACACAGCTACTCCTCCTTTCCAACCCCCTCCAGAAAATAGTTTCCATAAAACAACAGTTACATGTACCGCGACATATCTGAACAAACCTTTCGATGTTCTATTGTGTCACATGTTAACAGGGCTTAAAGATGTACATGAAGTATATACATTGTGCCTTATTATAATTGTTTCTATCTTTGTTTAAAGATGATATGAAACATTTCACCCGCTACATGTAAGAAAGCCATTCCCGCCATTGGCAATACATTGCTCTTAGAGCTTTTTTGCTTACAGCCGATGATTTCAACGTGATAATGAATGTAGAGTAGTTGAATTTAAAGGGAAATCCAAACTTCATAGCAAACTTTGATTCAAATTTATTTCCAAGTGATTCAAAATAGTACATTACATAGATGTATCAATATGATAAGATCTCTATCTTTCATGAAGTTTTAACAATATTTATTGTAAAATCGATATCTAAAACAGCTTGTTTGAAACACATTTAATCATTTCTGAATTAATATGGAGAATGCATCGTCATAAAAAGTACGTAATTGAAGCAGAACTTCCATCATCAATATTCATGTAGAGAAAAGTAGCACAATTTTGTACTGGCACAATCTTCTGAAGCGGTTCCAGTAGGGGCTGGAGCCCCCTGCTCCCCCTTTTTTTTTGGCCTGAAAATAGTAATAAATCTTTGGCTGAATGGCTCCCACCATTTACAAAATCATGGAGCCGCTCCTTGATCTTACAATCAATACTTTTTTGAAATCAATAATAAATGTATGCAAATCTATATTGCTTCATTGCACTGTTGTGGTGCGTTAGACCAAATGTATGTCGATCTGAATGTTCATGAAGTCATTTGTATTTTGAAAATATTTTTTTTACAACAAATAAATATATGAAACATGCATAAAATAATGTAAATGTTTCATTATATATTTGTTTCTTTGTTCGCTAACGCAATTTAGAGGGGGAGGGAAAAAAAAAGAGGGAATACGTTTAACCCTAAAAAGGCCGGGCTGTTTGAGGTCTTAGTACGGCCGGGAGGGGGGGGGGGGGCAGTATGCCCCCCCCCCCCCCCCCTCCCCTTAAGATCTCGGCCGCAAAGCGGCCGATCGTCGCGAAAATGTGCACGCATGTCAAGTGAAGTGTATAGAATAATATGATAATTTCATTTTTTGAAAAATTCACTCATTTGCATATTTGTAATTTATGCAAATAAAGTCATATAAATCACATTTTTACCCATAAATCATATATTATTCATATTTAAGCATTCATTTTTATAGTATTAATGACTGCTTTGAGAGAAATAGTTGTTTTATTACGCTCAAGGGAAGGTTAGAATTGTGCTATTACCCGAGGCGTGCCGAGGGCAATAGCCCAATTGTAACCTTCTCGAGAGCGTAATAAAACAACTATTTCTCGAATAATAAAGCAGTCATTAATACTTTTATATGCCGAAAAAAAATAGACTAAAAAATAAAAAATAAAAAATAAAAAAACTTTTGTCGAAGATGAGATTCGAACTCTTGCGTACAAAAGGTGATGTAACTAAAGTCAGCGCCTTAACCCGCTCGGCTATCGCGCTCTGTTAAATACTTAGTAGTTTTTTCTTATATATACATTAAAATGGATTGAAAACTGTTTCGAGTGGAGGATGCTTCGCGGCTGCTCCATATAAACAGGCCCTTCTTTTACTTTTGCAATGCATATTGGCACGAATTTAGATCAAGATCTATCGGCAGATGTTGTTTTTTTGGTTTTGGAAGTTTATTTTCGTCTTCATGTCAACAATGCAAGATAAAATTGTCGGTAAGATCGATCGAGATTCAATTGTATTGAAATTGCCGACCAATTTTTCGCACACGTACGCGGTATCCTCGATCGCTCAGACCATTTTTTAACATGTAAACCTATGGGGTAACCATGGAGACTGAACTATTTTCCCAATAACCATGGTTATTGGGAATTTTACAGAAATAGTTGAAGTTTATGAATGCAATTCGACCAATCAGATGGCTGGATTTCTTAAGTGAGGTATATAATACTACATATATTCATTAGACCATTTTGAATAATAATACGACAAAAAAAATTGGAAGAGCCAGCTTATTCTTTATGTTATCCCTTGTTTTGATAATTTCTTATGCATTTCATTGTTTTTTGGACTTATGTACATTGTATTTAATTGTTCGTTTTTTGTTTTTTTCATTTCTTACTACAATTCAACTATTTTGACTCCCAAAACAACCACCAAACTTTAAAAAAAAAAACCAATAACCTATGTTTGATCTGTTTTTAGGACAAATTACTTTTTCATATGTTTTGTACACAAATCACGAAAATGAGTGATTTTCGGGCTGACATGCAAAGACAAAAGGTCACGTGACCTTGTAGCCGTAGGTCCGATTTTCAAAAAAAATCTTTTAAAAGTTGCGCAAGACTCGAAAGAAAAAAGTCAGCGAGCGGCGGGGCGCCATCCATATGCGTTCCCGAGCAATCAGAAAAATCGTGGAGGGGGGGGGGGGGGGGAAGGCATAATGACCCCCCCCCCCCCCTCCCCGGCCTTATTAGGGTTAAGGTGTTATTAAGAGAGAGGGTGAGAGGGAGAGAGTGGGGTAGGATAAGAGAAGGAGGGGATAAAGAAGGAAACAGTGAGAGAGGTCAGGAGTACAGAGAAAAACAGATAATCATAATGAGATTATGTTAAGATATTTACAGTGTTGTTGTAGCATGGGTCCAGCCAATGAAGGAGAACCAGTGAAATGGGGGAGGAATGAGGGTGAGACAACATGCACTCAGCTAAATTTTCATGAATGTAATTCTATGATTTGTTGTATTAAGGATCTTTCTGTGTCTCTCCCCTTCCTTCCCCCTTCTCTCTCTCTTTCTCTCTCTCTCTCTCTCTATCTATCTTTCTTCCCCTCTATCTCCCTCTCTCCTGTGTTTAAATTATTTTCCGCTTTCACTGTCAATGCCCCCACCCTCTCTAAAAACTTTTTAACAAATTCATAATTTCAAACTTTTTTTAATTTAATATTTGTTTTCCGATTGCCTCTAATATTGAAGATTTACTTCAAGCATAAAGCAGTATTTTATTATACAAAATTGTTCATAAACAATGGACAAGTTCCTGATAACTTTATCATACTGTGATTATATTCAAGATTTTTCTTCTCAATTTGGTAATGTCAAACTAATTAACGTTTTTTTTCCAATAAATAAGAATAAGATGGCCAAGTATACATGTATTACATAATATATTGTTAATATGTTCACAAAATAGTTTGTACACGGAAATATTAGCCTTTCTGTAATCTTGGAAAAAGTTGAGAGTGCCTTGTCATAATCATCTTCTACCAAATTCTCTATGTACGTCCAATGTTATCAATAATAGGGACTTTTAGATTTGCGTGGACTGATACGTGTGACGTCCATTCAAGGCAGTGCATTAAAAGGAAATCGTTCGTAGCAATCCACGTTGTCTTTTTGCAAATCTAAAAGTCCCAAGTACTCAGTGTAAAGTACCAAAGTGCTATACACGTCATATTCGCTGTTTGTCCAGGTTATGCCTAGTTCACACCGACGCCGAATGTCGCGCTTTAAATCGGCGATCAATTCGGAGTCATTTTTTCAAAAAATCTCACGATCTCCTGAGATATGTTATGCTAAGTTCACACCGACGCCGAATTGATGGCGCATTAAATCGGCGAGCAAAGCGGCGGCAAAGCGTAACAAAGCTTAATTAAAGCGTAAAGACCGTAATAGAGCGTGAGAAAGCTTTGAGCAATTCGGGACATTCGGCAAGAGCGCCAACAATTTAAACTCTGTTAAGCTTTCCTACGCTTTGAGCAAAACTTTGATAAGCTTTGTGACGCTTTGATAAGCTTTAATACGCTCTCCCCGCTTTACGCAATTCGTGACAGATCGCCTCAAATTTTTAAACAGTTTAAAAAAAATTGGCGCTCTTGCCGAATGTCCCGAATTGCATTACTGATTCTAAATCAAAGTCATAGCCTGCGCATGAGGTTCATCGTGAAATAATTCAAGCTTCCTGTTGGGGCAGGGCAAATTCAGTGGTTGGCGCTTGGGTGATCACCACACCATTGTTAAGCAAAATGTTGTTTGGAACCAGCAACGTTGACAACTTAGCCATTATGACGTCATGCGTCGTGACTGTGTTTATGAAAGGTCTCCTGATAGATAACAATACTATGAAACATATTTCATTGTAAAGCATTTTCATTTGTATTCATCTTCCACAAACCAAAAATAAGAAACAAACAAAATAATCAAACGAGAGATAAACTCATACAACAATAGACATATTAATGTGCATTCCTTAGAATAAAAGAAGAATACCCCTCCCAGAAAAACAAACGCATGACAAAAACAAAAACACACCTATAACATTTCAACTGGCAAAAGAGATTAGTGGTTGCGAGTAGTTGTATGCGGACTGGGATACCATATATAAAGTGATCTTCATATTGTTAATGACTGAACCTAGGCAACAAAGATTAGCATGTCTTATATGATAGTTAACAATCAACAAAGTCAAATCTTACAAATACTGTGAATTATGCTGCTATGTATATTTCATGTGCATACTTGTAAAGTGAATAACTTATTGATACATGTTGATAACTTACCCTCACTATACAATACATAACAAATCGTGTTTTTCTCAGAATTTGGATTTATGGATGTAGTACCTTTTGGAACCGAGCTCTTTATATATGAACGTGTCTCATACCAAAACGAACGTTCAACAAACTGAATGTTATACATACTTAGTATAATGCAACTATGTACAGGTTGTGAGTGTGTGGGAAGATTCAACTGTGTAACTTCTTTTATTATTTTAGCATCTCTTCTATCAAACTATCATTGATTAACATATCTTATATAAATAATAACATCAAGAGTGTTGAATTTTACAAATACTGGGTATTTTCTGCTTTGAACATATCATAAGCATACTTGCAATGTGAATACTTAATTGATAGATATTGAGACGTTACCCTATGTTAAAGGGGGTGTATCATTATACTTACTGGTTGATGCAATCTACGTCTTCTTTTGGACAACTGAACGTAAACAAATGGACTTGAAAACTGGGTCAGCGCGCGCTAAAGTTTGCGAAACAGACCGAAGTTCTTATCACGCTTCGGTTTCGAGTATGTCGCACGCACGTGAATACGTGGGCCTACCGCGGTCGTGTCGTCCGTAGTTGTATTATACCCGATTTTCCCCGAGTGGGCCTCGGGAAAGACGCAAAGTCTTGTTATGCTACAGCCCTTTTAAAATATCTCAAAGATAAATGAGAAATCAACAAATTGAATCTGAGAAAAGCTCGATATCATACAGCTACTTACATGTTGTGAGTGTGTTAGATAACAAGACTGCAACTTAATTCAACATTATGGCAAACGTCTCGGAAAAAGAATGACATATCAAAGGTTCGAATGTTTCATAATGAGCAAAATTTTGAAAATCAACAGTGTTGAATCTATCAAATACTGGTATTATGCTGCTATGTACAGTATTATGAGCATACTTCTAATGTAAGTAATTTTATATATATATAACGAGATGATGCAACCTATTCAATCGTTGTATTTAAGTCATTCCACAAAATGTATTTGTTGAATACATATGTGAACCTTTGCCATAGCAACAACAACAAAAAATGACTTTGCAGAATCGTAGTATTATAAAGCTATTAAGAAGCTATGAGTGCGTTAAATGACAACTTTCTACAACTTATTTTCAGTATTTTAGCATCGCTATTATCATGCTACATATACATAACAAAGAGTGACATAGAGCAATTATAAGATCAACACATTTTAATCATACAAATACTGGGTATTATGCACCTATAAACATGTTTACATGACTGTTCTGAGGAAATATGTTATGCATAATATTGCATGATATATAGATTACAATGCCATGCAATTTAAAGCATATCATTTTTAAGGGTTTGTTAAAGAAATTGACAAGACAAAAGGTGTATCAATAATATTCATTTGTGCTCCGTAGTAGGTTCGGTTGAAAAACATGTTGCATTCAACAATCGTCAAAAAAGTTATCTTGTTTACTTTTGACTATAAAGCGCATTTGATGTGATTTCTCTATTTGAAAACAGATGATCTATAAATTTGAAAATTTAAGTCGAACATACCTATAAATTAAATGCAGCTATGTACATGAAACTATAAATGAGCGTGTATAGTGAAAATGTTGGGATTTTTGGAGATATAATTACAGTAACTTATTACATACTTACAGTTTATTTCCTTCTGGCTCAAAACGAATGATATACATATAGGTCTCTTGACAAAGGGGACATTATTCTTTATTATTGCAGGATATGTTCAATAAGAAGAAAACAGAAAACAAAGAAAACAAGAAAACAAATTACATCTTAAAAATACTATGTATAATGCAGCTATTTACATAAATTCATTTTATATATGTATGAGCATGTGCGATGTGAATAGTCTATTGACAGGAAGACTGTGCAACTTTCTAAGAAATTCGATAACATTCATTTTACTCCAATTCTCAGTTCATTTGTGACAGATCATATGACATACTGAAGAAGAAGGCTAAAAGATAGAAAGGGATGGAGAACAAATTAAAAAGGAACTCCTGTTTGGAAGCAGAACGCTTGGTAGAAGCTGACATTTAATTTTCTCAAATGACCTAGATCAGCATCTAACAGAGGAAAATTGAAACAAATGTGTCAATTTAAATCTTCTTTAACTCTTATCGTGCCAAGAACACTGTTCTGTGCATGCGCTGGCGTGCCACGCTCACATAATTGGGTTTCTGGTGGCTTGCCATGCACACATAAACTCTCATTCGCTCGCGTGCCACGTACACATTTTCGTGCATAAGTACACACGCTAATTGAACCTACCCTAAATTAACATGGCACACAGAGGATTAGTGGCTGGCACAATAGAGATCAGCACTGTGGCACTGGGTGAATTGAATGGGGGCAGCTTAAGAGTTAATCTGGGTATAATGCATGATTTAACAGACGTTATGAGCTTTTTTTCAAAATGAACATTCTCTTTACGAATGAGGAAACTCTGCATCGTATTGCATTGTTATAGTATTTCAATTAAACAGTGATGTATTTTCTCCTAAAGTCACTATGATTTGAATTCCATTATTGCATCTTTGTATTTTCTCTCGCTTTTTGTATTCTAATATTCATTGCACAAACCTGGCTTGAACCTGGTTATGGTTATTGTAATTGTACTTATTCCAATTCATGGTTTGCTTTACTTTTTCTTTGACATAAAGAAAAGAAAACATCAATTATATTTATATCACAATGTATTATCCTGTATATCATATATTCATGGCTAATCTAGGTACATGTTATAACGCACATATTGAGATATACATGTAATTATTGGGATAATAGTGATGATAGCCATATCCCATAGGAAAGAAATGGTTCTAGGACAATTACCCCCTGGGCAATCACCCCCCGGAAAATTACCCCCCGGAAAACTACCCCCAAAGGACAATTACCCCCTGGAATATTACCCCCCGGAGAATCACCCCCCGAGGACAACTACCCCCCAAGGACAATTACCCCCCGGAAAATTACCCCCCGGAGAATTACCCCGGAGGACAATTACCCCCCCCCCCAAGGACAATTACCCCCCGAGGACAACTACCCCCCGAGGACAATTACCCCCGAGGACAATTACCCCCCGAGGACAATTACCCCCCCGAGAAAAATTACCCCCCGATGACAACTACCCCCCGAGGACAACTACCCCCCGATGATCATTACCCCCGAGGACAATTCCCCCGATGACAATTACCCCCCTTAAGACAACTGCCCCCGTGGACAATCAGGATTCAATAGCAAAAGACGATCTGACACATTGAGAGATGGCTACGATCCCATAAGATCCCCTGTATGAACCCATATTCTTTCAAATTCTATAGCACGTTGTCTTCCTCATTACTACACATTTCCCTTTTATTATAATTTATGCATCGCCAGTGCGGTTTTCAATTTCCACGAAGGATGCAAGTTTGAAGGATGTGTAATTGTCCAGTGCTTTTCAAAATGCATAGAAATACATTTCTCTGGAGCAGCGTTATTTTAACTTTTTGTTAGTCACGGTACACTCTTTAGAAATGAAAAGTTTCTCCCAAATCCCAAAGTCTTTACAGACTATTAATTTTGCATGACTCTGGCTCTCGTCAAGTGCTATGCACACACGTATGGGCACATCTAAGAATAAGAAGGAGAATACATTTTCAAACAGGTAAAAAAAAAGTTTGTAATCCATACACTAAAAACTATTAAAGTACTGTATGCGGGCACCTTGCCGCCGAATGTACATAAGTGATATATTCGGTCATGACCTTGATACACGAATATGAGGATATTCGGGCCTCTCCGTTGCCCTTATTTGCCTTGCTGTCAAAATATTGTCAGCGAGCGAGGAAGGAAGACACTTTAGTATCTTCAAAATTTTATTTTCTCATGTAATTAAATATTTTAACCGTTTCTGGTATTTGATTTTTTTACAAAATCAACGATTTCCAAATCATTCTCTTGCGGCACCCCGGTTGAAAACGCTGTGCTGGAGTTACAAAATCAAATGAGATGAATTACCAGAGAGCGGATATTTATTTTCTTTTGAGATGGCACCGTACATAAATTATAACTTGAAGGCAATTTCTATTTCAAAATAATTTAACGTACACGAAAAGATATTACACTTCAGCATGACAACAGAAATAAATAGATAACGTGAAGAAAACATTAATTATGGATCATGGCATGGATGGGGGCCCATTATATACAAAGCCAAATACACGATCAGCTGATTAAATAAGTTACAGAGGATGCATAAAGGAAATCTTACATCCTAATTTCTTTGTTGTGCCATTGTTGGTGAGAAGGGCTGTAACGCGTAATCATCTGCGCACAATGTATTGTTCAATTTCTTAGAAATGTAATTTCTGTTCTTTACTCGGTAGCAAAACTACAGGGGAATTGGGCAACCTCCACCCATCCCCCATATCGAATTGAATAATTTGAAAAGACTGATTCAGTCAGAAATGAACTTCATAAATAACAAAGAAAATAAAGGTTTATGCAATTTTCTGTAAATAGCAATTTGGAGAGAAGCTTGCGTTATACGTCACAGTGTTACAAATTCCTCGGGGGTGATTGTCATTGGTGGTAGTTGTCCTCCGGGGGTTATTTTCCTCGGGGTTAGTTTTCCAGGGGGGTAGTTGTCCTCGAGGGTAATAATAATAATAATAATAAAGAAAAATCTTGACGAAATCAAAAGGTGATTACGTCTACGTACGTATCACCTAATAATAATAATAACGTTTTATTTACCCATGGTAGCCACTTCAGTTATAAAACTGCTCTTCTAGCTGGCCCTGCATAACATAATATGTTATTACTACCCTTCTTCAATCTAATATGCTGAGCGCATAGCTAGAAGGCAGAAGGTCCCATTGTTATAAGTCTTTGGTATGAGTCGGCCCGGGTTCGAACCCACGACCTCCCGTTCATGAGGCGGGCGCTCTAACCACTCAGCCACCATGCCCAGTAGTGTCCAGGGGGTAATTATCCTCGGGGGTAGTTGTCCTCGTGGGATAATTGTCCTCGGGGGGTAGTTGTCCTCGGGGGGTAATTGTCCTCGGGGGTAGTTGTCCTCGGGGGTAGTTGTCCTCGGGGGGTAATTGTCCTCGGGGGGTAATTGTCCCCGGGGGGTAGTTGTCCTCGGGGGGTAATTCTCCGGGGGTAATTTTCCGGGGGGTGACTGTCCTTGGGGGGTAATTGTCCTCGGGGGGTAGTTCTCCGGGGGGTAATTTTCCGGGGGGTAATCGTCCTACGGGGGTAGTTTCCGGGGGGTAATTTACCGGGGGGTGATTGCCCAGGGGGTAAATGTCCTGATACGGAAAGAAATAAGCCTGCCGCATACTCCTGCGAAAAATGGCCGCCTATATAGCCTTGCTTCAGACTGTATAATTTCCCACTTTTCTGTGGCAGACCTGCCGCAGACTGTTCCTGTGGCATACTGGTATGCGGCAAGCCTGGAGCAAAGTTTCGCCCTGCCGCAGATCTGCCGCAGACTGTTCCTGTGGCATACTTGTATGCAGCAAGTCTGGAGCAAAGTTTCATCCTGCCGCAGATCTGCCTGCATTGCATCATTACATTCTACCACCTTGAATTAGTAGAAACAGCTAAAATAGGCGGAATTGCTTCAACAATTCTACAAATATGGGTTTAACACAATGCAGAAGTAGAGGTAGAGGAATAGGAATACAATAACTGCATACACATAGCCCATAGTAGAGTCCACATGCAGATCCATGTGCTAGCTAGTTACAACAAAAAAGTGAGTTAGTGGCGCTGAAGATAAGATCACATATGGCACCAAAAAAAAATTGAAACGGTCCGTTAATTCCTCAGTCTCCTCTTATGTAATAAATTCCTCTTATGGTACCAGTTGAACCTGAAGCAAATTTTTTGGTTTGACAGAAGCTAATAAGACAATAAACAATGCTAATTAACACAGGAATTTACAAGATCATGGGCTCAGCTAGACAGCAATAACCATCTGATTTGGGTCATTTCTTTAATAAAACTGACATTTGTTGTCATTCCCCAATACAGATAGCAACCCAGAGATCTCGTACCGCGGGGGTGGCTATGTACATATTTTCGTCCACGACATTTTCTCCCCGATTTTCTTTATTTAGATCTAATTTCCTGATTTCTAAATCAGATGTAAATTAGTTCGGTATGTCATTTGTCCTAATTACAGTTTCAAAATTTGATAACTTAATATTAAATACATAATTTACGGACTTACTTATATGAATTATCCAATTTGTATCTCAGAACCGCCGAAGCAGTACGTTCATGCATTCGAAATATTACCCGGCGGCCGATATATTTCCGGGTCCACCTACCAAAACATAGCCAATGGCCAATCAGAGCACTCGTTTCGTGGGAGTTCGCTGGTCAAGCCGGGCCGACTCGTACGTAGCTACGGTAGCTATTGGACGTTCGAAAAGAAAAAAATAATATTCATCAACTAAAACCAAGACGGATAATGTTGACGACGAGACTTTCTCGGATTAATCATTAATTTAGGATCTAAATGAGCAAGCTATCGTAAGTCAAATAAGCTATATATATGTTATTTTTAATTAGTGTTGTAATTGCAGCAGTTATGAGGATGTAAAGAGTGAAAATCTCGTTGCATATCTCATTCATAGCGGTCCGATCGAACCGAACCATTTTTTCCGTACAGTGCCTCACAGAAAGAGGTCCCCAGACTTCAGTCTCTATAATCGGAGGTCTAGTGGAACCAGACGTAGTCTCAGTGGAACAACCGACGATTAGAGAGACTGAAGTTTTCGGTCTATGGCTCAGCCTGCAACCTCATGGCCCTGCATGGTCCTCCAAAATGGCCGCCTATAGCCTTGCTTCATACTGTATAATTTCCCACTTTTCTGTGGCAGACCTGCCGCAGACTGTTCCTGTGGCATACTTGTATGCAGCAAGTCTGGAGCAAATTTTCATCCTGCCGCAGATCTGCCGCAGACTGTTCCTGTGGCATACTAGTATGCGGCAAGTCTGGAGCAAATTTTCATCCTGCCGCAGACCTGCCGCAGACTGTTCCTGTGGCATACTTGTATGCAGCAAGTCTGGAGCAAATTTTCATCCTGCCGCAGATCTGCCGCAGACTGTTCCTGTGGCATACTAGTATGCGGCAAGTCTGGAGCAAATTTTCATCCTGCCGCAGATCTGCCGCAGACTGTTCCTGTGGCATACTAGTATGCGGCAAGTCTGGAGCAAATTTTCATCCTGCCGCAGACCTGCCGCAGACTGTTCCTGTGGCATACTTGTATGCAGCAAGTCTGGAGCAAAGTTTCATCCTGCCGCTGATCTGCCGCAGACCGTTCCTGTGGCATACTTGTATGCAGCAAGTCTGCAGCAAAATTTCTTTCTGCGGCATTCTTCGGCATACTCTTTGCCGCAGCAGACTAAAAGTCTGCGGCAGGACTGCGGCATACTTTTCACTTTCCTATGGGATATCATGGTTTTTTGTACAAATGTGTGTATACCTAATAAACATGGAAATTGTATTCAAAGGGGATTCGATTTAGAGGGTAAATCTGTTTTTGAACACGAGAATGTTGTCTCCATCGCTAGCAATCAGTTTCCCTGATGACGTCATCAACACCCGAGATGATATAAGTTGTCCCACCCTTTCCTCCATTGAGTCCAGTCTAGTTGATAGAGGGAATGATGCTACTCTCCTCCTGTTAATACCACCCCCACTCATCACCTGATCAATCACACACGTCTTGTAAAAATTATCTAATGTCACGACGTAGAGGTCGTCTGTCATATGATCAATGCAGGTATTCAGGATAATACCAGTGTAGGTGATTTCCCTTTGAGCACCCTGCCTGTCGATAAGCAACACTTTTTGATCTGATAGGTTGGGTTGAGCGATGATGTTACCTGATGATAGTACACCACGCATTATTATATTCTGTTTACATGTGATGGTATTCGTGATCTTACCATCAGTTGGGTTGATGACGTATATCTTAGGCTGACGCCACTGAGCAGCGATGATCATCCCATCCTGGTCAACAGCTACATCCACCCATGTGACAGGAAGCGTGGTGTTTATTGGTATTGTGACGTCATTGATGTGCTTCCATTGTCTGTCATACACACTGATGCATCCAGTCAAACTGTCCCCTGTACACCCTTTACTGTATTTACCGCATACTACCTTGCCATCATTAAGCAAAGCACAGGAGAGAATCCATGATGTATCACTACTGGTTATCACTCTCCGACTCTCTGTAGTGTTCATATCTAACATGTAAGTATGTCGGCTACCACTAAAGCTATTTGTAATGATCACATTGCATTCATCTATGCATCCTACAACGGTTGGGAATGTGATTATACCACTGACATTGACTGCACCAATGAGCTTCCACTCCCCATCATACCCATCAATCCTCCCATTATACTTTTCTCTCCCAGCACCCTTCACAAACCTAACACCTGATATGGCCCCAATGATTTGTTTCACAGCACCTTCATTCAGTGGCTTCTTTAATTCATCACCCACTGATGTCTTTAAATGATGACCATCTTTGACAACATTTGAATCATCTTTGAGTACTGTATCAAGTGTCTGCAATGTAGTCTCTATGGTTTTTGTGTTATCTTGCAAGATATCTCCAACTGTGCAATCTTTTCTCTTTCTCTACAGCGATGTTTTGTATGTTTGTTTGGAGACCATGCTGTTTGTTGCCGATTAGTTCTCGTCTTCTCTCTGCATTTGTACGGTTTAGTTCAAGTAGATTTTCTCTCTCCTCGTCGTTTTTTCGAATCTTTTCATTAATTTGTTTAATCTCCTCGTGAAGTTTTGTATTCTTCTCATCAGTCTCCTGGTTGATTTTTACAGCATCCTCCCTCTCTTTGTCCTTGTCTGTTTCACCCGATACGAGCTGCGACATTAAAGTCATTGACCAGTTTTGGAAAAATGATGCAATATGTATTGACCCGCTTTTGTATCACATCTAATATGTGTTGGAACTGCGTCCAGTAGTCATCTAACGCTTTTTTAAGACCTACTTTTTGTGGTTAGAGTCATTAACCAGGCGTCAGCGCCCAGCAATATTTTTTCTACAAACGACTGTAGCGCCAGGTTACCCGGCCATACATCCAGGGGCAGATCAAAGACTTTACAGGGGGGGGGGGGGGGGGAGAGAGGAAGCTTGAAATATACGAAATTGCGAGAATGAAGCCTTCAACTGGGTGCGGTCCCCGGATAATCTTAGCCTTTTGGCAGATTCTGAGGGCCTATCCAAATGCTTAAACAGAATATGTATGTGAACACATTTTTTTTGGGGGGAGAAAAAAAAAGGGGGGGACGTGCGCCTCCCAGTACCCAGGCATCCACTGGATCTGATCCCCGACACCGAACACCTGGGGAGGTTTCTCGAAACCGTCATTAAGTCTAACTTTTTAGACATCGTATTGAAACGTGTGATAGAGATCTAACACGTGTTTTCTACCAAATCTCCACGAACTTATACTTATGGCAGTTTCGAGAAACTAGCACTCGCTCTGAATCTGGCGCATCCACGGCCACGCTGGAAGCTCGGATCTGACCGCCTGCGATGCATGCCCCGGACGCGACGGCAGCCCGCTCTCGAGCTAACTCTCCATCGCATCGTGCAGCTGTCTGTCTTCTCGTTCACGAACACGGTTGCCCGACTGAAACAACTAGACCACAT
>JAVYIG010012485.1:0-53298 GCA_035222895.1 Strongylocentrotus droebachiensis | reverse complement strand
TCTGTGAGGGGGAGAAGAAGATAGAGAGGAATTTACTTTAGCATCATTCATAATGAAGACATTGGAATCAATATTCAGGAGGGGGGGAGTATATTCTTATGACTGGTGATGTTGAGGGGGCAGGGGGCGGGGGGGGGGGGGGGGGGAGATTCAGTCTGATAGGATGCAAGTGAAGAGATAAACTCAATTCAATTTCTAAAGAAATTGATATTAATTACTCTTGAGGATAGGCAGGGGTTGACTAGAGTTTGAAAAGGGGAGAAGGAAAAGGGAAATTGATTTAATAGCATCATTCATAATGAAGACAATGAAATTAATATTCAGGGAAGGGTGGAGTAATATTCTTACGACTGGTCAGGTTGAGGGGGGAGGGGGCGGGGGAGATTCAGTCTGATAGATAAAAATGAAGAGATAAACTCAATTCAATTTCCAAAGAAATTGATATTAATTACTCTTGAGGATAGGCAGGGGTTGACTAGAATTCTTCTGACATAGAAGAAACAAGACTCAGTTTGAAAAGGGGACAAGGAAGAGAGAAATTGATTTAATAGCATCATTCATTATAAAGACATTGGAATCAATATTCAGGGAAGGGTGGAGGAATATTTGTATGACTGATGAGGTTGGCTGGTGGGGGGGGGGGCGGATTCAGTCTGATTCAGTCTGATAGAATGAAAGTGAAGAGATAAACTCAATTTAATTTCCATGATTCCCCATTTTAAAGAAATTGATATTAATTACTCTAGAGGGTAGGGATGCAGGGGTTGACTAGAATTCTTCTGACATAGGCGAAGAAAGACTCAGTTTGAAGAGGGGAGAAGGAAAAGAGAAATTGAATTAATTTAGCATTTTTAACTCATTTCAATATAACTCTTCATAATACAGGGAAGGTGCAATAAATTTCTTTTAAAGGTGGGGGTAGGGAGATTAAGTCTTTAAAAATTTCAACTCATTTCAACATTATTCTTCACACAAAAAGTAAGAAAAGACAATCTTACGGTTGACAGTCCTTTAAACATGAAATTGACTAAATTCAATCATGCGATGCCCTAAATGTTCATTTTTATCAAGTGTACATGGTTTTGTTTTCTTCTTCCTCTCTTCAAGATGAGAATGTCGATAGAGTTGATTGGTTTATAGTTGGCAGATTTAAAGGCATCGTTTAACAATGTTAAATCTGAGATGCACTGTCCTACGTGTTATCAATGTCTATGGTATAATATTGAAGCCCTACAAAAATTGCGCTTCTAAATGATCAAGACGTGCCTCATAAAAGTAAAAATCTTTGAGTGAGCAGTTTTACCATACCAGTTCTCGTTTTCCGCAATAAACTGTGGTGTTATGAAAACCGTTGGTAAGAAAAATTCGATTTCGATTTCCAATCACAAATATCTTGATAATCAGACAGGCCCATCGGCTTGTAAAAGTCATGGGGTTCCTGACTGACCTAAAGGTTTATAATTATCATTGCAGCATGAGCTAATTAAATCCAGGATTTTGTTTCAGAATCTGAGACAATTGTTACCAGATCCCTTTAAGTAGTATTCATGTTTCCATAGTTACCTTGGTCTATTTACATAAACCAGGGACTACAAAGTAATCTAACTAGTAATCCCTATACAAATGATCATTAAAAAGAAGGGGAATAAGATAGGAGAGATTAACATTTCCTGGGTACTACAAAACAAAAGGAGGAATAATAACAAAATGCATGGCAATTAGGGGAAGGTCACTTTCAAAGTCTTATAACAGTGAATTCAACATGTTCAAGTGACAACTGCTATTAAAGTTGCAATCACATTCATACCTTCAATTACCTCATATTGTTAGCAATTATTTGTAAGAAATATATACAAAATTCCATTTGATTTCTTTACCTTATAATGTACTGATCAGTGACCTTCTGATGTTTGTATAACTTGTATTTCTTTTTTTCTTTTTACACTTGTGTTATCTTTTATATACATATATGTTTTTTTATTGAATGGAATGAATAAATTTTGAATCTTTAATCTATTTAACCCTAGACTGTATTTAGAAAGTATATTCCAAAGTTAAAGCACAAAGATATAAATATAGTATTCATATATTCTTAGACTTCAATCTGTTTTTAAAGATAAAGAATAGTTCTGGTCATGCGATTGCATTGTGAAAGAAACGTTGTGGAATCATTCAGAAAAGGTTGATCATCTGGCATATAAGTATTGGTGTGCACTCCAAGGTTCTGGAATTGTCAAAATGATAAGAAATTTGGCCCAGTCTTGATAAAGTTACAAGCACTGTACACAGAAAGATGTATATGGGACTACCCCAACACGTGCGCGACATGTGCGTTATATCTATCAGGTCCAAACAGATATAATAATTTACCAAATATATCAATTAGTAGGCGGTTTCTCGGCAAAATTTGTATGATCACGTACTAGTCAAAACATATTCTTTCACATGATTGGTAATAAGAGCTTCCATTTCATTTTTTGAGAGGGGGGGCGTTTCCAAAACTGGTCCTTACCTTTAACAAAAACTTTAATTTTCAAATGCAAGTGTATGAATTCCCTTTAAGCCCCTTCCAAATAACTGTAGAGCATTACACCTGGATGTACACAATAATAATAATGATGTTCTAGAACAGATCATGTTGAGCTTGCAGTGAACAGTTAGACAGTAATGGGATAATTAGCAAGTCTAATTGAATTACCATAATTAATACATCCATACTCTTTGCTCATAAGGCTACTGTGTAGAGAGATAGACACAGTATGGATACACATCAAATGTATGGCCATATGTATTATCTCATTCTATCTTTGCCAACACTAAGGAGGAGGTCGAGTTCTGGTTAATATGAAACCGATTTTGAGTTTTCTCATTCTTTTTATGCCAGTGCAAGAGTATCACAGAAAAAATATCCCCTGAAAAGGATTGCTATTTGAATACCCTTCCATTCAAAACATGACAAGGAGGAGATGCAATATGTTTGGACCCAGCTTCATATTACATATGTTTGTATAGTCCCATATATATATTTTAGGTGCAGTGCATGTAACCTTAAGCAAGAGTGGGTCCATTTCTTATTAAGTTAATGATTCCAATTCCTCACTGGCAGTATACACCAATTATTATGTAGTTGTACATTTAATACCTAATCAGTGCACCCTTCTCTCTTTATAAGACGGGGCGCTTAACTCAACTTTATCTTTGATATTATGTTCATTTCCTGTCAACATTATGAAGCAGTAAGGGTCATTGAGTGCATTCCAGTTATAAATTAAAACATTTAATAAATTATCAGATCATATACTTACATTGACAATAAATTGAAGTGTTAATGTCATAATACAATAATTGTAAAATTAACCCAGCTAGAAGTACTCAACAATAACAAACCCTTTATCACTTCAAAATGTTTTTAAAAAATCATTAGCAAAAAGGTCAAGATCCATTAACTGTGCAGTTCCATAACCATGTGGGCATCAATAATGGAATACTGACAAAATACATCCCACAACATGACGTCAATATACATATTCAGTGAAGTCAGGAAGGAATTGATTATAAACAAAAAGGATCTGGAATGCCTTCAAGTCTTTAATGGTCTGTGACATCAATGAGTTTTAGTCGGACAATTAGAGCAGAGCGTGCAAGGCGAACGGCTGGGCAAATGGTTATTGATTTAATGACAAAGGCAGTTGACACTAATTAGAAAATGAATGGTTTAATGTTTTCCTATAATGGGCAATTGCATTCTGATGATTTAGTTTAAGTACAAAAACAAGAAATGTTGTAGGTGAGAATGTTATGCCTGAATTAGTTGGCTTTTGAATAGCAATTAAATGTTTGTTTGCTTTGTTGCTGTTGTTTTTGGGGAAAGGTTTTTTTTACAGTATCTTTTAAGGTACAATTTTGCAAAAGTAAGTAGAGAAAAGTAAGAAATAAATATGATGTACACTAAGATATGTATTATACAGCTTGCTGTTAAAAACCAAAACAAACTCCACTGAATATACTTTGGAAAATTTCCTCTCCCTTCCCTACCTCCTACCTTCCTTCCTTTTCTTCATTCCCTCCTCCCTCCCTCCCTCCTCCCTCCCTCCATTTCTCTCCCTCTCTCTTTCTCTGTAGAACCAAAAACAAACATATGAAGATCTCCAACCCTCCCTCCCTCCCTCCCTCCCTCCTCCCTCCCTCCTCCCTCCCTCCCTCCATTTCTCTCCCTCTCTCTTTCTCTGTAGAACCCAAAACAAACAAATGAAGATCACTAACCCTCACTCCCTCTCTCTCTCTCTTTCTCTCCTAACAGCCCAGGCATGAATTGACTTAATTAGGACAGGGCTGACATTCACTTTGACTTGGTATTAAGGTTTGTGTAACAGGATTATATGGGACCTAGGCTAAGGGCGGATTATTGAATTATATCTCTTACAACAGCATGTCTGTCTAGCTGTCGACCCACAATTTGGAATCATTTCCTCTGCGACGACTTCAGTAACGATACCGTATAATAAGACCCACAGCGAACCCAGGCGTGCCTCGAAACCGTACCGCGATCCGTTTAAGAGTCATTAAATTGCCTTACCTGTATGTAGCTTAAAATGTGCCTTGAGGCAGCTTAAAGAGAACTATAGTGGGTTGAAAGAGGCCCTCTGCAGTTTGACGGTGCAAGTATATTGGTATGTTTAGCTTTGGGGAGGGTTGATCTACTATAGATGTAGATGTATTACATGTACATTAATTCTTATCAGTTTATGATCTGCATTGCATTAAGGAGGACAAATAATATGAAATATTGATTTCCAATCATAACTATCATGATAATCAGACAGGCGATTGGCTTGTAAAAGTCATGGGATTCCTGACTGACCTAAAGGTTTATAATTATGATTGCAGCATGTGCTACTAAATCCAGGATTTTGTTTCAGAATCTGAGGCAATGTTACCGAGTCACTTTAAAGGTGGATTAAAAGTAATGTAAAAGTAATGTGAGCAAGTGACTAATCTTGTTTGCAATGCACTTACCAGAGATACATGTACTTCATTAATCCTACTGTTTTGCTTTTCCTGTTTTCATAATAAAAGGGAAACCCTTTTTTCAGTCTTTGCAGTGGATATTAAATTTCATTTTCTAATTTCATCCTTTTAGAGATGTCCATGGTCAGCACACAGCTTTTATTTACAGCAAGCTTCAGGCAAGTACTAAAACAGGAAGTCATTCTGCTTTTCGTTTATGCCTGGTCTTATGTCTATCCGTTTTCTTCTTCTGTGAAACTGTTCAGCATGTAGTGTATGTAATATGCTAATGAGTGTTTTTGTGTGAATACAAGTGTATGTTTTTATTACTACTGCCTGTCAATTGATTTTATTCAAATTTCATTTATGTTCATTTTTTTTGTTTTTTTTGTTCAGGGTCCCTCTTAATTACCTCCTCTTTCTTATAAGTACTTCTAATGTACTTTTTTGTATATAATTCATTATGTAAGTATTATGTTTTTGATGGAAAATAAATTATAATTGAAATTGAAATTCATATTGAAATTGAAATTGAATTCTTTTTTTGTTTTAACTACAGTTGACTCAAAAGAAACAAATAAGACCAGCACTGGTTGAATAATCACATTGCTGCTGAAAATGCAATGCTACACAAAGATCAATTTAAAAACAAACAATTGCAAAAAACAAGCAGCGTTACTGCTACATCAGCAAACTCTTTGATGATTGCCTAACCGAAACTTGAGAAAAATGTTCATGGATTTGGTACATGGACTAGTAAACAATGCTTTGCATAATTTCATGTATTTGGAATAGAAAAAAAATCACTTTGTTGACTAGCTCCTTTAAGAGCATCCAATTCTGTGAAAGGCCGTTACTGGCCGGACACCCACAGCACAAAGACGGTACTATTGATGACACAAAAGATCTGTCGCTGTTCACAGAGTACATCATCAAGTTTCAAGGTATTCTCCACTCTCTGTCAACATCCGCCCCTTGCAAGTGTCTTACTCACGCCGAAATCTGAACCGCAGCTAATTGACAAGCTTATATCCAGCCTTATACCAGCAATACCATGCTAGATAAGTCATCGTAATTGTATTAGCTTCTCTGTTTTTGGTGTAGCACCGATAGTGACAGGACTTGTGGTCCTATTTTTTGTTTTTCTGAATATTGCAGTGTTTGTGTGCGATTCTTTCAATGGTTAAAAGTTTGGCATTTGGTGTTCCATTTTCCTTTTCCTTTCTCATCATGCATCTATGAGATACTGTTGTTCTTCGTGTATTCTGACTTTTACTTTTCAATCAATGGGCTCTCTTCCCAAAATCTTCTATCCAAATCATTCACGCTATCTCGCCCTCTCTCTCTCTCTCTCTCTCTTATCCCTCCCTTTCTTTCTTTCTTTCTCCTTTTCTCCCCCCCCCTTCTCTCTCTGCATATATGTTTTCTCTCTTTACTCATTCCTCTCATCTAGCTCACTTGCCATTTCTCCACTCCAGCCTTCCTTTCCTCTCTCTTCCACAACCCCCTCTACATTCTCTCTCTCTCTCTCTCTCTCTCTCCCTCCCTCCCTCCCTCCCTCCCTCCCTCCCTCCCTCCCTCCCTCCCTCCCTCCCTCCCTCCCTCCGTGTGTGTGTGTGTCTCTCTCTCTCTCTCTCTCTCTCTCTCTCATACCGTTACAGCCAGCCCGAGTTCCACCTTTAATAATGGCAGGGGAGAATAGAGGAAGGAAGAGGAAAAGCAGTAAGCCATTCTTAGATTTCCTGCTGACAGCCAAAGACTTCCGCTCCCTGCATCCGTGGATTCATGGATCACCAAACTTCCCGAAGAGGGTTTCCCCTTGCACTATGAGATACGGATGATACAGTTCCCGTTCAGATTACGGAATCTAAATCTGATTTCTCTACTGTGAGCCTATCTGGTTCTATACATTCGCACACTGGTGGCATGATTAGTGAAAGTTCATATGAACTCAGAGATATCCTATCCACTGAGTTCTTGATACCATGTATGGCACAAAACAGTCAATTGTTATTCTCATACAGCCCCTCTGTATGGTCTGGACTCTCTGACTTTACACTTTGAACATGACTGTAGGAACTCCAGGAGATACTACCGGGTAAATTTTTTTTTTTCTTTTTTTTTTCTTCAATAAAATGAAAATTTATCAAGTTTTATTAAAGTGCTTTTGTCATTACAAAAGCATCTTCTTTTCTAAACCAGCATAAGGTTTGATAAAATCAGAACAGTCATGAATATGCCAATGGACATGTATTAGTTACATGTTTGCTTTGAAGTATAAGGGATTTTCATACTTTCCATGTTTATTCCAGATATAAATCCAGATCACTCTTGCTTTATATCAACCAATCTCGATGAGATGGGAACAGCAGCATACATAATATGTGCATACAAGATAACATGCATGTCATGTTGGATACATGCTGTAAAAGGGCAAAATATCAAGTCATATATGCTATACGACATGTGTGATAATTTCAGATAAATCCAGATTAATGTTGATTAAGCTAGGATAATCCAGATGCAACAAACACAGTCATACACTTGTACAAGTACAAACAACTGCACTAATAGATAACATCGTCAACTGTCTCAGCTATAAAAAAAAAACGAACAAGTCGCTGAGTAATATATCAATACACCTATGATAAAGATTAATACTTACAATATATATGTGATCACTCCGATGGCCCTGTATAGGATGGGAAAAAAAGAATGTGAAAGAGAGAGAGAGAGAGAGACAGAGAGAAACACACAGACACAGACACAGAGAGAGAGAGAGAGAGAGAGAGAAACACACAGACACAGACACAGAGAGAGAGAGAGTGGGAGAGAAAGATGGGATGGGAGGGTAAGCCAGAAAAAAGAAACAGAGGATAAGGAGGAAATGTAAAGAAAAGGATAAACAAAAGAAACAAACGTTAATATTCATGTAGCATACAAAAAAGGTACACAATTAAATATTGCAAATTCAATTCATTCACAGATCATTCTGTTTGGAGCTAAAAGGGCATTAAATGAGTAAAATCATACAAATCAATGTCCTTCTGGCTCAAAACACACAAAACAAAATGTATTTGTTCCATTTCCATTCAACTTTTTAGCCTTTCATATCTCTCTTTATATACCCCCAAGAGCACTTCTTCCTTGTTAATGGTTTAGCTGAAAATATTCTACCCTTGTTAATTCCTCCTGTGTTGTTTCCAATGTGTCTACCTTACTTCATTTACGGGACCTGATCGCGACACCTGTCCCTGTTCTGGGGTGTCGAACCCAATAACACAAAAATTGATTATTGCATCGCATTTGACAGTCCCCTTGGCCTAAATTTAATAACGGGCTGCGAGTGAAGGGAGAGGAAAGGAGAGGGAAGGAGAGCTAGGTGCCTTCAAAATCTCAGTATAGACATCATAAAAGTTGATTAGATGCTATCTGACAACGCTTTGGAAGTGTCTGGTTTATTTTTATCTTTTTTATTCTTTATTGGTGTGTAAGGAGGTTGTATCATGGTATGCAGGCAATACCATGGGAAACAAATACATATTGTTATCCCTACTGTATGTGCATGTACTGTATTATAGAAGCATAGAACAAATTAAGGTACCTTTCAATGTATAGGAAACTAAATTACAAAATGAAACATGAAACTTCTACATGTATGTATCTCTGCTACCTACAAAGTTGAAAATGTAAATAAATTGCTGAATAGAATATTTTAATCCAGAAAGTCTCACATAGAAAACTGAATCTGCCAACTTGTCAATTATCACACTGTAACTGGGAAATGAAAAACATTAGTATGACTGACTGACATCGAAAAAACATTTTCCTCTAAAAGACCTTTTGAGCAAAAACGGAATGGAATTAAGGGGCAAAGAAAGGGTATACCAAGCAAGTATCCGATTGGAGGGAAGGGGGGAGGGGTAAACAACATGCAAGTAAGAGGGCTAGAAAGGAAAGACACCCTGGTCCCATGACCACCTTCTCCTTTCCTAAAATATCGAAATCAAGCTATGAAGCTAATAAATGAAGAAAAAAACAATGACAGAAACCATGCAGAGAGATTCCATCACATGCCATTGCCATGCTGCTGACATAGCGCTTGGATGCCTGCCTTTCATAGGCCCAACCGTGCGTGGCCCATTTGAGCCGACCGACGGTGGCGATAACCTTTAGCGCCAAACGTCACATCACACGGACCGCTGACTTCGATAACAATGGGCTGTGAAGAGTCCTGTTCAGGAAATTTAACTGACTCAACGCTAATGTAAAATCAATAGAATGGGGACTTATGGGAGCCGAGATTGACTTAATAGATTGATTTAGGGTTAAAGGCCAGTGTATACAACTCCTGTATAATACCATTGGGTCTGTTTATCAGGCGCCAGAAGGGTGTTAAACTCTGTGTGAAATATTATTTTAATAAAGCTCTTCTGGCTCCAGACAAAGAAATCTTTCAAATGCACTGAATAAACAGAAACAACAAATTAACTTTAAAAAGAAACTTAAGAGAAAAGAGAAGATAAGTGTGAAAATATTTTACAACTGGTATCTGATTCTCCTCTTTATTTTATTTTTTTGATTATTATGATGAATCAGGGAAGCTCAAGCTCAAGTTTTTTAGTTTTTTTTAATGGCGATTAAACTTGCACTATACACTGCCCACAATTAGGCTTGGCACAGACACTATGAATATGACGGACAAAGAAAGCGGACAAAATATACAGTTCCTCAAGTAGACAAAGGAACATCCCTTCATTGCTATTATGTAAAAAGGTGAATATGCATGTGACACCTGTTCTACACTAGCAGTGAAGGGATGTTCTTTTGTCTACCTGAGGAACTGTATATTTTGTCCGCTTTCTTTGTCAGTCATGTTCATAGTGAGACATTATTTCCTGGGGTTTGGTGCAAGATTCAAGGGCTTGGTGAAACAAAGAAATCCATCACATGGTAACAGGTCAATGCAGGCCCATTTATGGACCCAGGATGCACTGGGTGCCATTTCTATTGTTGTTATGTTCTGGAATCATCAGTAACAAAATCTAAACTTCCCATTCAGTAAATTATCCTTTCTTTGATTCAATGAAACAGAACAACTACCTTTAAGAGCAAGTGTACGAAGCGGTCTTTAATCCCAACTAAATTAATACAGAAAAGGTCACCTGCATAACATTGCTAAATAAAATGGCTCCAAATCAATGTGTAACAAAACATGTTGGGAAGCTATTTGCTTTGAATTCTATTTTATAAGTTGCAAACACCTACAAGGAATCTGTGTAAGAATGAAGGCGTGGGCGACGTACTATGCGGGATGCTTTGTGAATGTTACTTTTATCAAAGCACATACATGCTGACATAGATTCTATAAAATGGAAGTTCTCTGGGAAAAAGTTCACAACCAGCAGGTTTATCTGACAATGCAAACAAATGTCTGTAAGAATAAGTAATGTTAACTGTGCATTGCACCCTCTTTCTGTTTAAAGTAATATATGAAAATTAAAGTTAACTATGATGATGTTACTTAATAATGTACAAAGTTGGTGCACATCCACAATTCAAAGCACAGGTTGTTATTTCCGGTATATACTTTTTTTCTTCTTTTTTCTTTCCAAATATATTGTACGTGGAGAGAAACTTGCAGATGCATTAACTTCCTGATGCATTAACTTCCTGTCCACATACTATATACACACTGTACAAGTACATGTATGTGCAGGTGTATATATATTTGCCCTTAAAAAAATGCACTAGTTAGGAAGTTTATTTCAGAAGTGATTAATCTACAGACAAAAAAAAATTTATTAGAGATTGGTTGTACTTATACTTTCAAACCTGCTTTGCTAAACCTTGAGTACAATAGTGTTAGCACGGTCCACACCCTTTTAATGCATGTGTTACAAACATTATAAGTGTACAGTTACATGTATGAGTCATGAATGTTAATAAAAAGAGGTCTGTAAACTTTGTTTAATGTCTTCTCTCTTTGATATAACACTTCAAGATTTCATGCTGAGATCAAGAGTGTTGACTTTAAAAAGGTCTACTCAAACATGAAAGTTCTGCATAATATGTATTTAAAGAAGCATGATTTCACCCACATAAATGCACAGTGCATGGGCCTCTGTAAGAAAAGACGAGGATTCAGTTCAATTTTTTTGTCTTCAATGCAAAAACTTTTGATCAAGTGTACTTTCATGAAACTATGTTTCTTCCACCATGACTCCATGAGCACAAGTAAACCCCCAAAACGACTATATTACGGCCAAACCTGTATTAGTGGCCACCTCTCTATAAAGGCCACCTGTCTATATAGTGGCTAGTACAGTTCCTGTTTCCCTTGGGTGGCCCTTATAAACAGGTTTGACTGTACTTTAAAAATGGTACTTACAAATATCTAACTTTTACACTGTTCAGCTAAGCCATTATTCATTATTTGCATATTTATGTTTAAAGCATACATATGAATCCAAAAGCAGATCTGTTTTTAAAATGATAATAATATGCTTTACAACGTTTATACTGTTCAGCTATTTCCAAACTGTATGTAAATGTCTGTTCATGTCTTGGTGGCATATTTGTACTATATTCATATACAGTACTAATATTCAATCATGTATGTCTTCATAAAGTTTCCATAATCTTGTATATTACTTCTGCACATTGTAATCTGTGTCAATTCCATCCTGGGATTGTGATGGAATAATTACAATATAGAGAATTAATATAAAACGTTACGCAGCCTTTAATCCTACTCCCTTAATAATACAATCTTCGCAGACAGAAATGACTTGAGCATTCTGCTTTTGTCCGCATTTCTTTCTTTAACATGCCTGTTGAAATGATACAGCTCAATTTATCAGTCCGTAAATGCCAGAAGAACAGAGTCATCTTTCCGAAACATGAAAACATGTCAACAGTGACATCAGCAGAAGACAGAAAAATGCATCCTCCCAGATTAGAAGCCATCATGAAATATTTCCAGTCGGCTTTCCAAATTTGATTCCTTTTCCGCACCCTGTCTCAAAACAGACCTTCCAGGGATTACGGCATTATCCTCCACAAGATCGATACCAAGATTTGTCCAAGTGTATTCCTTGATCAATCTGACCTGGATATGGTTATCTTGAATTGGCATGCACCAATGTGGGTAAACCCCCAGATTATGACTAATGTTTATGAGGATCACATGTTATGTTTATTCACCTCCTGTCCCTATATGTATCCATGTTAAAGGTAATACAAAGTTTTGGGAAATTTTGAAAATTGGGTGAATAGTGAATCTTTACAATTTTGAGATATTTGGATGCCCCTGTGGATATATTATAAGCACTAAAAAAATTAGCCCCTAAAACACTTCTGTTCTCGAGAAAAATTGAATATAAAAATTTACCGGTGCTCCCGGTAAATTTTGATAAATTTCAAATAGCGCCTATATGGCCGTACAATGGTAGTTGCGACCATGAAAATCTCAGAATATGTAATTGTGATATATAATTTCCAAACGGGAATAGCTAATCGGTCGATTTTAGTCAAGAAATAGCTAAATTCATAGCTAAATTAATATCTTGACCTTGAGAGGGAGCTATACAATATAAAGAGTTTAGTATTTATAATTTCATAACTTCAGGCTCGATTTCAACCGCGACAACGATCAATGAATATTGTAGGAACGCATATGCTTCCAATATTTTAATTTGAACAGAATTCATGACCCCATACCAAAACTTTGTAATACCTTTAACATCAGCTTTTTCTTCTTCTTTAATTAATGCCTCAGTTTTCATATTGCAAGCTGCTGAACTGGGTCATAGTATGAGAATGACAATATCAAATGCTGAAATAAAAACTGACCTAATGAAGTACTCTAAAAGCATTGTAAGGTAACTTTTAAATGCAGAGTATGTTTAAGTGCTGTCGATCTGTCTAATTTATTTTCTACTGGAATGTTTTGCCTAAAGGCCCAAGAAAAACTCTTTTTTTCTACACTGCATCTGTCTCCTGTTTGCATAGAGCACTGATTTACCTATAGATCCATAACTGACCAATATAAGCTACACTAAAGAGACTCTGCAACTGAATATCAGAAATTTTCATTGTACATCCTGTATGTGGTCTCAAATACATGTACTTTCCTTCCATGAAATTGGTGTCATTCAACTATACTTTCAAGATTACTAAATTTCTCTTGCACCCTGGTTGAAAAACCATGCTCCCCTTTAAGGGTGAGGCATAAAGGGGAAAGGTTCTTTGAAAGGGAAACATTTGTTCCTGTGAAAGGAAACATCAAGTTCCTGCTTTCCTGTCATACATCTAGATGGTGCATGACAACCTGTGGAAGGTCTGCTGAACATACGCTCTACCAGGAAGTCTTTGAGGGATCACCAAGGGGTTCTTGTTACCAAGTCAACCACTTGGTCTCCCACTTATGTTGTTCATACAGATATCTATCTACAAGTAGAATTGAGGAGTGTAATTGTTTGTAGGATGTACTGCGTACAGGATATATGTTCTCAATTTTTAATTAGAGTTACTATTTACCTACTTCTCAATTTTCAAATGAAAGAAATTTACAAAATATTATCTACTACGGAATGAAATCCTTCACTGCAACATTGTTCGAAGTACACTGTAAATACCATGCATATGTACACATTGTAAAAGTGACAAAAGTCAACTCTGGCACTGTTTGTTCCTTCAGTGGACCACAGCAGGCAAAGGGTTTTAATTAATGCTCTTTTGCCATCTTGTAATATATGGCTTACCAGTAATAAAGAAGGAAAAACAAGTATCTATATAAAAGTCTTATGCAAAGAGGAGTGCACTGACATTGAGAAGGAAGACAATAATGCCTTCCCTAATCAGACACACTCTTTACAGCTCATGTGCTTCCAAACCATCTTGAAATATTTCTTTTTCTTCCTAAAATCCTCTCTGCATTGTATACATAGCATCCATGGTACATGTACATGTACTATGTGACACATGCATGCAGTCACTGTTAATGCATAGAAATTCTCAATTTACATTCAGGGTGCATCATAAATGCAGATAAGGAAGAATGAGAATTTTAAGATGGGATAGGGATGGGGAGAGGTAATAGCTGAAAAAGGAAATTTATTTTAATTCCCCTCTTCTCGAAAGACCACGTTGAACATCACTTCAGCTTTAATACTAAAAGCTGTCTCTGGCTTGGAATCCAATCTGTCAGTACGTGCTCTTAATGTGTCAGTCGTTCCACCCACGCACGAATGTGTCATGCACCTCATTCATGTATACGAACAAGCTAGGACAGAGTACCTGTAGACCAAAGAACTATCAGGAATGGGATTAAGGGCTTTGCAATAGTACTTCCCCTCTCCCACTTTTGATGATCCAGCTTTACACCCTTAGCAATAGAAACGTACACCCTTCACATGGGAAAAAAGGTGAACAGAGAACAAATTCATGGCTAACAAGTCCTCTGGAATTGATAATTTTCCTTTTAGATAAATAAATGCACACCCCATCTCTAACTTGCCATGCGGTGCATGCAACATAATGAAAGATGAACGTACGTGTGTATCGAAAACTGACCAGAGTAACAGCATATTCCACCCCCCCCCCCCCCAAAAAAAGGGAGGGAAAAGGGCATGGGAAGTGAGGGTGGAGGGGGGGGGTAGGCAGAGGATGGACACGAATCTAAGAAGTCATTTGGAATTGACAAATCACTTTTCTCTCATTGAACAGAGAGGATCGTGCCATATTGTCCAATATTCTGATGACTCAGTACCATAAAAGACTTTCAAGGCAATCAGGAAGAATTTCCACAATAATTCAATAAAAATTCATCTAAAATGTTTAATGATGCTACATGAATGTACCAACAGAATAATTGTTTGATAGTAATTGTAAATTTCAATATCATAATCGTGCTTAAATTGCTTCTTCATTGATCCTATGATAAAGCAAGACAATTTCAGATATGTTGTCTATATGTAGTCTACAAGACAGACTTCAGAAAGCTCTATCAAGTCAGGTTTTCCATTTTCTCCACAGAACAATAAACTGAAGGTATATCTCTACAATTCAAGCATTCTTTCACCAAAAAAATATCAAAGCTGTGTCAGTTCAGGACCAATCAGGACCAATAAAAATGTGTCCCTTCTCCAACATTTCATTTAACCAATTGCTCAAAGGAAACCTATAGCAGTAGACTGAGTAAATGAAGAAAGTGGCACCATTAAAATAAATTTGATTAATAAAAATGAAACATACTGTCTTGGCAGCATGGAGGCAGACGTACGTTACCGGTCTCTCATCACCGTAAAGTTATGAATGTTCGAGAGACGAAGCTGTACTCGCAGGAGGATGCCCAAATTATCTCTCTTCCATCTCTCATCAAATGAAATCGGCCGGGAGGGACGGATATATTCAAGTCACGGATACAAATCCCTTCTTCTTATAGACACACTCCATTCATTCAGACGACCATAATTCGTTGTACAGCTGTACCAGAATGCTTTAGCTATACGATAAATAATTGATTTTTCCCTAGTCTGAAAGTCGTATAAAGAGTAAACGTTGTCTGTTTGAGCATTGTTACAAACAAAAATTTGATAATAATAGCAATATTCTGCTTTAATATAGCGCTTAATACATCAATGATGTCTCTAAAGCGCTATACAGATATATTATTACCCCGGTCATCGGATTCAGGCTTGCCTGCACACAATGTATGCACATTCTCGACTCCCTGGGAAGCATGCCACAAACTACATTAACTTTCACATCCTACCAGGTACCAATTTAACACCTGGGTGGAGAGTGGCAAATGTAGATTGACGTCTTGCCAAAGGACGTTAGTTTCGGGTGGGATTTGAACCCTGTACCTTGTGATCTGCAGTCGGGAGACTTATCCACTAGACCACAACACCTCTACGGCATCAACATCCCGCTCTAGTCTGAAAGTCGTATCATACAAATATTGTATAACTGGGCAGGGCTCATATCGTGAGTGTGCACTGGCGATTGGCCAGCTGATATGTCAACTGACATCTTCAAATTCGTTCTTCATACATCGTTTCTTTCACGTTATTGTTTTCTAATCTGAATGCTCCTTACACTATACAATGAATTTTTACATGATGTTTCTTTATACGAGTTTCATATAAACTCCCTTCAATCTGAACAGGCTATTACCAGGACATGGCTTGCATACTTGGACGTTTTATTCATAATTTTTATGAGAATGGATCTGCTGGGGGCTAAGTATAGAATAGGGCTTTAATTAGCGGACTCTCATTCCCATTTCAAATGGTGTTTATATTTTGATTTCCATCTCTCTAACTAATGTACATGTAGCCAATCCATGATGGCTATCTATAGAATGGCCAGTACATTACTCATCCTCATTTTTTTTTTTTTTTTTTTTTAGCAGATGTTTCTGCATTTATTGATAAATCAAATATAAAACATTCAAATAACAATAATAGTATATAATATAATTGATTTACATAAAGAGTGACAACTTAATACATACAAAATAAAATTTAAAACAAAAATGCATAATTGAAAGCTTGAAAGTAAGGAGGTAAGTAAAAATAATCAAGATAAATGCAGAGGCCAACTATCATAAGCAAGGGAGCTTGAGTCGATAGCAGCCATTTCTACCCCTCTTCTCTGAATGTCCTATTTATTTCACATGTAGTTTAGGCTTCTAGCAACCTTACAATTCAGGAAGCAAGCTTTATTCATCCACTCCTAGGAACTTCCTCAGGCCGAACAATTCTGCACACAATTTCTTGTTCTAAATCCTTTTGTTTTCTCTTTAATATCTCTTTTCTACTAGTGCTGTATCATCAATTATACCATGTAGCTGTACATGTTAATCGTGAAGCATTTTTCTAATCCACTCATTTTCAACTGTTTTTTGTATCCATCCTTCATCCTGGCTGCCGGGCTCACAATCAATTGGGCAAAAAGAATTAACATTTTCGGTTTAATTTAATAAAATTTGGAGTGGACTTTAAAAGATTATTATTATTTTTTGGCATCTTTCATTTCATGCTTCTTAGTTTTTTCCCCTTTTCTTTAAGATTTGACCTTTTTTTCCTCATTCTTCTAATCAATGCATTAAATTCGGGATTTGTTTTCTTCAAAAGATAAACAGTACAGCTTTCTCAAGCTTTGCCCCTGTATAGCAACACCATTTGAAGAAAAAAGTATCCACATTAAAAAAAATACTGTTTCTGCAAGAGTGTCCTTCAATTGAACTACAGTCACAATAAATTTGAAATAAACACAAAACAATTTTGTTGTTTTCCTCCACATAATACTGGTTTCAACAACAAAAGGATGACCTTTTCATGGCCTCACATTACATTATCAATCGGTTACAGCTCGATGACTGAATACAGTAGCAACTCGTGCTGCTATGGTGCCAGCACCTTGATGTAATGGTCCTGGAAACATTGAAATCATACCATGAAAAAACGTTCAGACTTCTTTAATATATATTCAAGATTTTTGTTTGTTCTCTACTACGGTGAGAGCTGCAGGGAGATACTAGGCCTGTCCTCATCAGCTCGAGGTTTCCAAATAGCCCGCTATTTCCGATTTGGGAAATAATCCCTAAGTTAGAAATAGCGTCTTCATCAGCTGGAGACTATAGACCTCAAAACTTGAAACTCAAGCTCGAGAAATTAGCTCGAGATATTTTGCCCGGCGAGTCTTCAAGCGAGTCTTCCGGGCTGGTGATGACGCACCGGACAAATAGCGAGATATTTTGCCAAATAGTGGGATATTTTGCCAACTAGCCCAAGATATCTTGGGATGATTATCTCGACCAAATATCCCGCTAATTGCAATTTCGGGCTGATGAAGACACAAATTAACTGGATAATTTGCGATCAGGATAGTTCAAATAGCGGGATATTTGGCAATCTTGAGCTGATGATGATCAGGCCTACTGTGACAAACACACTATCAGGTACTTGAAACATAAGACGGTGACAAGACCAGAGTTGTCATGCTCATGCAAGATGGTTGCAATGATAGAACAAGTTTACCATTTGGTTGAGAAAGAAGACACCAATTTGTGTCATTGTACCCTGAATTCTCTGAAATACGTGGGAGTTGTATAGTATCTACATGTAGCTGGTAGATTGTACACACCTTCATGAATGTTATCCTACAGTTAAGAACTGAATTATTCATACCCTTTAATAATAATACCAAGTTTTGTAATATTTGAAGTATGTGAAAAATTGATTTGCCCCGATTTATGTTTCTTGAGAATGTGATATATTAAAGCTTACATCTAAAAATATTCAACTAAGGCCCTATAACTCAACCAGTCCATTTTAATTCTTGAGTTACCCAAAAAAATTGTTTACAAGGGATATGACTAATTAATTGTTAACTGTACATTTGAACAAAGACATACTTTATGCTTCATTCAGAGTTTGATCGAATGTCTCAAAAGTGGTCATGTACATGTATATACAGGTATGATCCCATCTCTGACGAAAATTGAATTTACAATAGATTTCGAGAGACTACCGGTACTTGTTATGAATGTTTTTAATACACAACAAGCAGATGTGGCACAAGCCTATAAAAGTAGGAAATAATGAACTCAATTTGAGTATTACCAATGAGTTTGAACAGTCTTATTTTTTAGACTTCATGAACCCTAACTTTTAATTTTTTTAATATTTTTTTTAAATGCATGGTGAAATTCTTTCACAAGAAAAACCACACAATCAATCAACTTTTATCAACAGAAATACTAGGCCTCTATATCACTTGCTAGATAATAAGCCAGGAAATTGATGTTATTCCAACTGAAAAGGGAATTTTCTCCATCTTCTCCTCTCCATCTTCTCCTCTCCTCTCCATCTCACGTCCCCTTGAAAGACGTCATAGAACGGTCTCCTTTCCCTGGGATGCAATGAATCATGACGCCAAAGGAGCGATTATCATCCTCCGCTTCAATTTTCATTAGCCCGGCGCTGGCAGCCGAAAAGTGCGAAATCATGGATATTTCAGAACTGATCGTGCCAGAACAGCACGGATGAGTAGCCATTTGGAGGAAATTCCCAGATGTACCATCACCCGCCGCCGTTGTCGTTGGACGAGGATCGTGAGTGGCGTATAAAAAAACATCATGCCATGTGCCTTGGAGTGAGCTGTGAACTGGATATGATGGCCGATTACACTTTGAGCAAATAGAAGAGGCAAATGTACTGAGGAGAATGATGATCAGAAATTTAACCCATAGAGTCCAGAATTCACTCAACCTAGTTGATTGAACCTGGTAACTGCTGAATTTTCCCATATAAGCTTTAATACGACAGGAACCTCAGGATTTGGTACGTAAGGGGTTAAGAAGCGAACCAACTACATTCTGTAGTCAATATGGGTTTAAATGATGGTAATATCTTCATGTACCCGGATTTGCATTCAAGGTCAAGACTCGAGAGATATGGTGGAAAAAAGAGAGAATTAAAGAGCACATACAGTCTTGACAAGACATAAAATGTAAAATATTAGTCTCCTCAAGACCTCAGCTTGGAAGGTGGGGACCCATTTTAGTACAGAGTACTTCTTACCGTACGCACTGTATAGAGCTTTCTAAGAAAAAAGAAAATGGCAAATTGAATTACCAAGATATATTAGGCAAACAAATATCATTCTTCTCGACAAAGGTATGATCTAGATTAAATGTTGCATTTTAAGGTAGAAAACTGAATCTGTAATAGAAGGAATATCATGATGCAACTAAAAATGGGTGAATTAAAAAATCGGTGCAATGTCCGCAATGGTACATACATGCAATGCTTGAGTAGTTATTTTATCCACTAAAAGCTATATTGTGCCAAATTTATTGAATTAATAATCAGTAGGCGGCCTGATCTTTCAAACTGCTGTCAGTAATTAATTTGGGGTGTTCCAATTATCTTCTGACAAGATAATTCCCTCTGCCAGGTTTTGTTCAAATTTGATGAGTCATCCCTCAATGAATCATATTCATCTTGTTCTGCTATTGTTTCTGGAATCTATTAGTGCCTGTATGAATAAAGATTACAATATAACCCAATGTAGAGTTGCTGTGCTTCGTTTTGTCTGGTAATCAATTAGGGATGAACTGACTAATGCAACAACGTATGCACCAAGCAGGTCAGAGACATATTGGCATACGGAAGTGGGGAGAATAATATCACTCTTAAAAACTTAAAGCAGGAAGGACACAATGTAATGATATTTTGATGATGATGATGATGATGATGGTAATAATAATTATAGTAATAATAATATGTCTTGTTGACCAAGGTAGCCTCATTAGCATTACTCCTTGAGGGCTTTTTCGCATTCATGTATAGTTACAGATCATTTAAATAATTTCAACTAAATAATATAGAGATGTTGAGATCTAGTAGAAACATGTAAGTACCAAGCCAAGGCTGTTGATCACAAGGTACAGGGTTCAAATCCCTGGTACAATCATCATGTCCTTTGGTAGGTCATTGATCTACATATTTACATCCCCCATTCTTCAGCACTTCCCGTAGTAGCCCTCTCCCCCCGCCCCACCCAGCACGTCCTCTAACTGCACTAAGGCATTGCAGCGGGATGACGGCAAACACCAGTTATTCATTACCACCTCATCCTCAAGACAAATCACAATCCCATAATACAAAGTAAATCCTGTCAGTCCTGCCTGCTTCCACTATTGCTCCCCAGAGATATCTTATTACTCTCTTTTGCTGGTGCTTCTCACAAGTCACCGTCCACTAACAGCCGAGATCTATCACAACATTTCACGCCGTGCTGCTCTTACGTACACAACTTTCAATTCTAAAACTCAGCTTCTTTATCATAGGTGATAGATGACATTTGTTCTGACAACATTTGCTCTGATTTTTATGTCATCAAACAAAGAAACATATAGGGCTAGGGTTGTAATTGGGTTTGAATAAATAGGGGTTATAGTTAGGGTTACATTTCACAAATGGGTTTTATGTTATTTTAGGGTTAGGGTTTCATTTTGCAAAAGAGTTAATGTTTAGGGCTAGGGTTACATTTTGCGAATTGGTTTTAACTGAGCATGGAACAAAAAAATACTGATGCATGTTTTGTAGAACATTATTATTTCCCTTCATCTAGGTACATGTAGGTCTCTCTCAATACATACTGTACTGCAGGTAAACTCTAGGCTATATTTTGTCACAGATACAGGGTTAGGAAATTGGGTGGGTTTTAATTATATTGGGGTTAGGTATAGTGTTGGGTCCAGGGGTATAGAGTAGGGAGTTCAATAAGTATGGGGAATTAACCGCGGAGCAACTTCCGCCAAACTTCTTTCGTTTGCGTAGGTGTCTATCCGGACACACGGTATTGGAGGTACCAGAGGCACACCTGTTGTACACAGCAAGAAAGGCGTTCACTCGTACAATTCTTTTTACAGAGTTGACGCCTTACTGACTATCAACAGATGATGCAAACATTGGGCAATCTTTTTAATTTAACCTCTTGGTTCTGGGAACCAAGTGGCTTCTGTATTAAGTTTATGGGGGTGAGAGAATTCAGTTGTCAACAGGCTAAGTGCATGCAGTAATGGTGTTTTGGAGAGTGGATGGGAAATAAAAATAAACATGATGAAACTGCATGCCTGTGTGCAGGGAAGCATTGAGAGCATATCCAGTCAACAACTCATTTGTGAAATTTGAAGTACCCTGTTTGGGAACATTAACAAAATCCCAATTACCATAATGAGGTTTCGGGGATACTGATGTAATGATGCATAACATATCCAATCGAAACCTGCAATTCTGTAAAGTGGTAATAACCATTATTTTATAGGATTCAAAGAATTTCCAAATCAACATAAAGGAAAAGCAACTAAAACTGTACATGGTCGAATTGTGGTGTTGAACATGTAATTTGTTTTTCTTCTTTTGCATTTTTTATAATATAGTTTCAATGTGAAAGGGGCAGTCCCCCCCCCCCCAAAAAAAAAAATATATATATATATATATAAATAGGTGGGCATGTTTTTGGTTGTTGCTGTTTGGTCTACAACTAGTTCTTGCCAATTATTCCCATCTACTATTCACATGGTCTAATAATCATTTCATCTACTTATCATTTGGTCTACAATGACCATTTAGGCTAATATTCAATTCCTCAAATTTCCATTTGGTCGAATCTCCAGACTGTTTGATTCCCAGTTTGTGCAATTCACCATTCCACTCTTTAAAGGGCTATAAAAGAGATTGTGATGTGATGTGATGTTTCTGTATTCATGTACGTCAAGGATCTAGACTGAAAACTGAGTTGACCCAAACCACAATTTTCCACATAACACGTTTATGTTTTGGATGTGAAATAGACATCAAGCGGAAGGTGAGCATTGTTTCACTCTTTAAAAGGAAAGATAAGAGATCAGAGTATGCAACGTCGTCGCATTACATAGATGTTGTAGATTGAAAAGTGAGCGTATCCTTACCACATATCTGTGCTCAGGCTCAACGGCTCAAAGTTGATGATCTCGGGCGCTGAGGGAGGAAAGATATTGGGATACGATCAGGATTATGAGGAATGAAGATAATGATGAAATCAGATTGCAAATCTCACATAGACAGGTGTTCATACCCTGACGCAAGATATATAATTCGTGGAACTAAACCAGATGTATCTAAATATATATCGATACTAAGATTTAACAATGAAACATTGAGTTCCTTATATACCTAATATTATGTCTACTGACAGACAGAAAGGCACTGTGCTATACGCATGGTAACAAATCTGAATCTGATAAAAATACAGCAAATAAAATAAGAAAACAAATATGGTGGGGAAAGAGAATGGAAGAGAAAGGGATAAGGCAAATTAACATAAATTAGAAAGATGATTTGTATTTGTTTGCTTAAAAACAGAAAGACTTTATTTATAATACTATTATACTATCAAACATTCTTTATTTAGAGATATATGATCACATGACTGGTCACCTGATACTGACCTAAAAACCTACCTTGTATCTCAGATCAGGGAGGTGATCTCCCTGCTAAGATCTGCTCTGTATCTTGCATTCTCTACCATATGAGGACATAACTGACCACCTAATATTTGCCGCTAAATTCTTCTTACACATGTACTTTGTGAAGTACCTTTTCATTATTATCATTTATACTAATATTCTCTATTTACAGATATATGATCACATGACCGATAACATGACCGATAACATGACCGATCACCTGGTACTTACCTACAAACTCTGCGGTACCCATGATATCCCTTATATCTTCTCCTGGTTTGATCCTCCTGGATAGCCCAAAGTCTATCAGCATGATGTTCTGAGTGTTCCGGTTCAGCAGCATTATATTCTCAGGCTGTCAACATAAGAAAAGAAGAGAAAAAATAATGTTTTCATTAATTTATAAGATTTTAATCATTGTATGATACAACAAATTGTACGTTGTATATTTATAAAGAAAGAGTGCGACGCATGAGTTGCATATCAAACATTGTAAAATGAGGTGTCGTGGTTGAGTGGATAGGTCACCGGACTGTGGATCACAAGGTCTGCGGTTCGAGTCCCGCCACGCCACTCATGTCCTTTGGCAAGGCATTAATCTTCATTTTCCCCACTCAACAAAGGTGAGGTAAATGGGTACCTGGTAGGGTTATTCCTTGAAATGCACTGTGCGCTGATGACAGCTGCTGGAGCTAAAGCTGGGGTAATAATTTCCAAAAAAGCTCTTTGGAAGCGCATAGAGACTTTATATCAGGGAAAAAATCAATAATTATTTTTCGGGGGGCTACTTTTCAAGCTTGCCTGCATGAAAATAACATTCTATAATTTTTTTTGCATTGAACTTTATGAAAATTTACAGGGGCTCTTTTCTGATTTTCGGGGGCTCTTTTAGGCATTTCAGGGGCTAATTGATGTGCTATACAAGAATGGACTATTAATATTATCATGCAATGTAACGAAACCTGTTATAAGAAAGTTAAATGGTTTAATTTATCATACTAGATGATACTAATACCGTACGTCAACCCTGATGGCAAAATGACCTATTACTCAAAACGATGCATTTACTTCCATTTCACTATACAACACATTGTTTTTGTTTTGGTAGTAATTATGCATACACGTACAGGAACAAATTTGATCTATTATCATAGACATACATGACTAAAGTCATCACACAAAACTTTCATAACATGATATGCTGGCAAATTTTAAGCAACAGTGGTTTTCATATGATTGTCAGTTGTGATACAAATATTCACTGAATCTTGAATCTTGGAATCTTGAATGTATCTGAACCTCTCATGATATTTTCTCATTATACAACATCATCCACAAAAAATACACCATACATATATCGTCGGTGGGGTGACAAAACCTTGTATCTCAATTTTTTGAGATTTTGATTTTTTTGCATAATTGTGTACCTATTGGCCTATGACACCACCTGATAAATCCATGGAACGCCTCCTGTCTCGGTTTTTTCACAAATTCCACACAAAGGACGGTGTCACAGCACTAAATCTGTTGAGACAGGAAATGTTTTGTCGCTCTCCTGAAAATTCATGATTTTTTAGATACAAGGTTTTGTCACCCCACCAACGATATATCATTCCCATTATGGGTTTTCAATCTCCATCTGATTTAGTTCTTTACAGTTGGTGGTACTAAGCATTTTTTTACAGATTTAAGCCAGATTTCTTGAACAACTCTATACAATATAATATACGAGAAATCGATTCATATGATCATCAATTCAGAATTGCTTTCAGATTTGTTTTTCTAAAACTGTGTCTCCGTCCTAGAAATGAACATCGTCCATAAGCCCTGTCTATTTTCATTTTTCCAAAACAGCAAGATGGCCTTCAAAAATCAATAAGGTCTTCAAGCATATTGATATCTACCCATACTACTACGACAGAGCCAGGGGAGTAATAAAATCAGGGTATACTGGTAGGGATATGAATATATGCGGGTCGGTCGCCATGGTTTAGATTTAGTTCTGATCTAAATCTGGTGAATGGAAAAATCAAATGAAATGTTGGATGATATAAACCAATGGTGAGTTTGACTTGACATAAAAGACAAGAGCAAGCAAAACTTAATCTAAATGAAAAATTAATGAAAGTGGGTCAATGTTAATGACATCCATGTATGAAATAAAATGATTTGGCAAGAGCACAACTGTATGTTTTTGATGCAACAAAGAGAAGAAAAAAGATTAATGTAAATGAAATATGAATTTAAGAAAATGTAAAACACAAATAAAATTAACTGGTTTTTCATTTCATTTCATTTCATTTCATTTAAAGAGGGCTGGATCAGGGGAGTTTTAACATAGTACAATAGCATGAATATAAAATATGTTAATTAATTAGTTTTTAAAAATTGTGAGACCAATTTTTCTTTATCAAGATTTTTTAATTCTTTTTTAGAAACACAATTTTTTACATTTTCAATCCATGAACAATTTTGGAATATCAGAAAGAAATTAGAAAATTAAATTCATATTCTTCAGAATGAAAAGCATATTTTGCAAAATATGAAATACAATTTACCAACAATAATGCAGTTTCCAACATGATTCTTAAGATTGATTTATGTACTTTAAAGACACTGAAAATAGAAAATCTTAACACAGCTTTTGGATAGCAAAACATAATGCAAGATGGGTATTGGACAATATGCTATAATTTACATCCCTTTATAGATGCAACGATTGAAAGTATGATGAAATCACCAAGAATAACGAGGATATTACTTTCAAGAAGTACACAACCAAAAATAAATCACACACTAAATATTATAATTCTAAATTTGTGTATTACAGCTATGGATCAAGTTCAATCTCATTCTCAGAGGGGATATACTGCAATAATATGAACTCATAATCTGATTAATAGAGTCCCGACCGGTGCGACTATTAGGCTGTGACAGGGAAATCTATAATAAGGCACAGACTGACGTGGTATCGCCAGATTATTATTAGGTCACCCGCTGGGAGTCAAGTTGTGATTTTAATCATTACTTTATCCCTCTTATTTATTCCCAGTATGCAACCATAAAGGGAAGCTAGCTGCACAAGCATGTTTTTGAGACTTAAAATATGATTAACCTTAGTTTTGATTTAAAAAATCAGTGCCACTTTAATACACTGATCTCTGACTATGCATTAACCTTTCGCTTACCATTAGGACTGAATAGCACAGACACTTGTATGCCTCAAGTGCCGATAAGCACAAAATAATAGAGAACAACTTCATGATGAAAGGATTGCTTTGTGCAACACAATGAATTTACCCCCCCCCCCCCCCAAAAAAAAAAATAAAATAAATAAAAATAAAAATAATAATAATAATTTCTGGTCTTGGTTTAATAAGCTACGGTCACAACAAAGGTTCGTACGAACGATGCGTTCGTACGAATCTCCATTTTTCCATTGTCTGAAAATCGTTCGTTTGTAGCAGTTCGTAATGGCATTTGTGACCGAGGCTTTAGCTCCATGACAGCCCTTTAACACCTGCATATTATAAGTCTTGCATACCAGCTAAATAATCTTGAAGCCTTTGGTATCACATATAGTATTTACAATGTATGGCGCATAAAGATTATTTGTGCGAAAAATATTGAGTTAACAAGAGGAAGTGAGGTGAGCAAATCATTTCACCTACATTAGGAAAAACAAATATTTTCCTCATCTCCAAAATGTACATGACATCTCTTTTTTTCCCCTGTAACACTTCCAACACTTTCAAGTTGTCATGAGAATGCAGCTTGCACAACTTTAAATCTCCTATTCATCCAACTAAAGCATTCTTTATCCCAATCATCCTAAAATCTTATCTTATTAACATCTCTTTGAAGAGGTATTAAAGGCTACAAATGCATTCTGAAACACAGAAAGATGTAAGCCGTATCTTTAACATAATTTTGACAAGGAATTTTAAGCTGTAAAAGCATTCCCAACCAAAGAAAGTATAAGCCTGATAAATGCTTTTAGTAGTTGGATTAACTTTACTCAGAAATTATCTACTGTTGTTGGAAGCTTGAATTTAGCTCCATCACAACATTCTAATATGGTAAAGGGGGCGTTTTGAAAAAGGTTTCAAATGATTTTCCATAGCACAAAATCCCCCTATACCATCGCTACAAAACAGGTCCCCAATTTCTTTGTGTGATTCTCCCCCCCCCCCCTTAATGTCTCCCCTAAAGTTCTTTCTTTCTTTTCTTTTTCATCAAGAGTGCCACTCGACCCTCCTCCAAATATCCTAGAAACCTATAACATTCGCCTTACATTTTCACAAACTTTTTTGTTTTCCTTGTTATAGATATTTTGAGTAAAAGTCAACCATAACATGTAAAGACTTTTTTTGCTTTGCCTTGCCAAAGTTATCTGCATATTGTTTTTTTCTTCTTACAAAATCCTAGATCCACCCATGTAACGTGTATATATGTATGTCTGACAAATTATATGGACATGGGGACAGCAGTTTAGAAACAAGGGGTTGTGACAGGTTTATCTTTGACATTTCTGAACTTAATTTCATAGACTTCAATTGAAATTCATCTAATTCGCACTTCCATCATATATTTCAAAGGGAAGAGAATTCCCCCCAAAGTTCTGAATCTACAAAGATTTTAGACAACAATGTTGAATTCTCAGACCTGCATTAAGCATTCCCTTTAATAGACAGTCGACCTCAAGTTCTATGAAAATGTGCTTTGCTTTAACCTCACACAAAAAGAGGATCATCATTATTAATGATGATGAAAAGCCGGGGAAAAGATACATTCTAAAAAGGTGCTTCCCGAACCCCCCCCCCCCCCCCCCCCTCTCCCACCAGTTTAGCTTGACTTCATCAGGCCCAATTAACCAAGTGGTCCCTGTTTACCGGTAGATAATTCAGAAGAAGTCTGAGTTCATTTTCACTGTGAGATAGTTGGCAATTTATGGCACTGTTCTATACATCAAGACAACATGGGATATTAGTTTGCGCTCTTGATTGCTGCAAAATTTACAGGGTTGCCCTGGATCTGCCTTCGCTGGATTTTTAAAACTTGGCCTAATGAAAACGCCTCTCACGTGATGACAGGGGGGGGACAGCAATGTTCTGATATAGAGAGCAGAAAGAAAGCAATGATCTCACTGCACTGAAAGAAGGCTTTGTGAAGTCCTGTTGACATTACTCTGCAAGGCCCCTGGTACACTAACAGGTCAGACAATAGGCATATCAGAATGGATTCTGATGCACCCTTTTGTTGCATCAAGGACACATTAAACTGCATTCATCACACAAGTCATTCGAGTCCTCCAGATTATGTGAGAAGGTATGTTTAAAAACATGGTTTACCCAGAAACATGCCTCATTAAACAGCATCCCGGGTTTAACATTTTTGCGAGTCTTATCTTTGTCGAACATTGAACCAATTGTGCCAAAATCTGTTCTGACATGTTGGAAAGGAATCTTTGAAAGTGTCAAAGCAACAAACAGCTTAAACCGAGCTACTTAAATACATATGTAACAGCTAACAACATCTTTTCACTTTATTTTCACCACTTATTCTATAAATGAAATTCAATATTTCTCATAGCCTGTTTACTGAGATAAAAGTGAAACATGTTGATGTGCTATATCTCTAATTGACTTTTTGGCCATGGGTGACCAAACAGGGTTAATTGGCATGCCAATATAGGCCCGTCTTCACTATCTCGAGATTGCAAATATCCAGCTATTTGAACTATCCCGATCGCAAACTAACCAGCTTATTTGCGTCTTCATTAGAACGAAGTAGCAAATTAGCTGGATAGTTGGTCGGGATAATATCCCAAGATATCTCGGTCTAGTTTGCAAAATATCCCACTATTTCCGAACTAGCGGGATAGTTTGCGACCGTCTTCATTAGACAGAAGTATGGAGTCAAATATCCCGATCCCATCATGCACAACGATTTCCGGTTTTCCGTGTTAACTAGTTGTACTAGCGCGCGCACATGCGATCTATACCGCTCAGCGGTGCATGATGGGATCGGGATATTTGACTCCGTACTTCGGTCTAATGAAGACAGTCGCAAACTATCCCGCTAGTTCGGAAATAGTGGGATATTTTGCAAACTAGACCGAGATATCTTGGGATATTATCCCGACCAACTATCCAGCTAATTTGCTACTTCGTTCTAATGAAGACGCAATTAGCTGGATAGTTTGCAATCGGGATAGTTCAAATAGCTGGATATTTGGCAATCTCAAGATAGTGAAGACGGGCCTTATATAGCTGATATTTTTCATGGACGCGACCATGTTTTTGAGTATAGACCGAAATACAAGTACATTACATCATACCAAAGTACACTAGCGAAATATTTTGTTTGTTGGGATTATACTCTGGCATTCTGTGGTAACGTTCTATCAAGGATAATTGAATTATTAATCCTATCCGTACCATGGCTGATCAGGTAACCACGAACACCAATATAATCAACAATTTTGTGGATGTTTGTATGACACTTGCTCAGCATCAACTTTCTCCACGAACTGAATTCATAACTTCAACCCTGACCCCAACACTAACCTAAACCTAACGATAACCCCCTGCATGGTATATACCCAAAGCCCCTATTACCCTAACAATCGATTACAATCCTTACCTTAAAAAATACCTTAGACGGAATAAAGCATGGAGGAACTGACACAGAAACAAATGTCTGGTCATCTCTTGGGCTCAATTCTGAGAGCAAAAGTATAGTGTACAGTAATTTCATTCAGGGTTCTACAGCAATGATGGGGCTTCACAAGTTCACAAGAGCACATATATATTTGTTTTCATATAAGTAGGAAACAGAAAAGAGTTATTGCTAGTAGTTATTGCAGAGAACATTGTGTTGTTTTCTCAATAAACAAGTTGTTTAACAATAGGGGCGGTAGTTGAAAGGATTTTAACTTATCACAAATACATAAAGAGTTTTTATTCAATAACATTTCAACCGTTACAATGTGTACCGTACATGTTTATTTTGCCTGTAAGATACGATCAGTATTTATCAATGTGCGAATCTTTCTTCTCTTGTTTTTTTCATCAGATAAGTATCATTATTTCCACTCTTGAAAATGCAGTTAAAGGGCAATCCAACCTACATAATAAGTTTATTTATATGCACCCCCATAAAGATAGGTCTACTATTCCTTTAACATTCAGAGAAATGGAGATTTTGGGTCATTCTGTCATTCAGATCAGTGGTGAATTGTCAGGGGTGACATCACAATTCCTGACCGCATGGCCAATTCATCTCAAAGATTCCATGATTTTCATTATTTTGAAAGATTCATAACTTTCTTATTTGTTGTCCGATCTTTCTCAAACTTTCACTGAATTGTTTCTCTAATTTTGCTACTTCTTTTAAAACCAATTTAATATCAGGGTGGACTTGCCCTTTAAGTATTTGTGGTAACGTGTCAATTTAGAGTCTGTATCTGTAGACTATTACACTCATGGAGCCTCAAGTGCATGGCTACTTCATAATGCATTTTTTGTTGATGATGCTAAGTGGTGGAACTAGGATTCTTCAGAAATTGAGGGGGGGGGGGGGGGCTAGGGGCTGTGACAAGTTCTAATATTGCCTGACAAGCAAACAAAACAAAATGAATCAAAAAGCAAAGGATCATATCGTCGCTGTTTTCACGAAGTGACGGTAGTGAAAAAAAATTGCATTCACTTTGCGTGACGATTTTCCTCACTACCGTCACTTCGTGAAAACAAGGACGATATCAGCCTATTCTTCTGCTTTTCTTTCTTTGCTTCCTCTTTCTTGCCCTGCCTGGTGCCCCAGGGCTGAATCCTGCACTGATGCTACATATGCATATATGTGTATTGAAATCTCTGTCTGTGTGCATGCATATCAATGAAGCTTGACTCAATCATTAGCCCCAAATGAATAATGATTGGAATCTTTTCAAAGCTTGCGGTTTCGACCGGCACCGTACACGTGGGAATCCTCTATCCTGTATTAAAGCCCTATTCATAACATAAAATATACAGTATTGTCATTAATTTCCCCCCAATTAAGTGCAGGCTCCTATACAGGCAAGGATTGCTAGAATCTGGTTGCAATGAAATTATGAAACCTACAAAAATCCATAAATCTGAGACAAGCCGTCCATGAATGCAATAATTTCATGGATCAATCTCTTAAGATCCTGGGCACTAAATCCCAGAACACATTAATCAAAATGCTACAGATCAAAGGAGAAAAACATTGTTATTTCTATCTCTCTTCGCCGACATCATTTTCTAGAGCTCTCCTTGATCGCTGGGTCATCACTGAATTAAAGCGTCACTGTTACAAGGGATAATTGCTTCTGATGTCGAAATAGCGATGCTGTCATAATCAATGTGTCACCAATAATCTGCATTGAGCCTAACCATCTTGATGACGTCAGTGTTAGGGTATACCATACTGTATGATGTACATGTAGGTTATGCTAAGGATTAGGTTGTTATATTTATACACACCACTTTTAATGCATGAAATAGTTTTTTGTTTTTCCTTCTCTTTTGGGATAACCAATTTGCGTTTGTATTCTTTCATTAAATATAATGTATTGCTTAATTATCATTATTTCTTTTAAATTCAGAGAGCTTCAAGAAGTCTGTAACCAATATAAGAACAAATAAACATGTACATGTAGGACAGACATGCATTTGTATTTAATAGTAATTATAGAACCTTATTAATAATTACAGAACTTATGATGGGAGGGGTCGGTGACTGCTTGTTTTCTTCAAAATGCATTATTCATTCTTCTATGTACATTCATCACCTTATAATCTGATATCCCTTAATTTCACAGTTCATAACTTTTTATTAACAGGATACATGCATGTCATGATATTATACCAGGCAAATATTATTATTATTTCTATATCCTGAAACCAATATGTATATTAAAAACATTAAGGAATAATGGTAATGCATTCATGAAATGGATTGCGTTTTATATGTAAGTAAATTTGTATGCATGTAGGCAAATACATACAAATTGTAAAACGTTTACCGTAATAGTGTGATTCGTTTTATGTTCTATGTGCACTGTAATTTTAAAATTATTTTACTTTGTCACAAAAACAATGGAAAACAGGATCAATAAAGATGTAATGAAATAAAGGAAATGAAATAAATCAGTATTCAAAGGGGAAAATGCTTCTTTTGGTCAGCAAAAACTTTCTGAATATTGTAGTTTCAGTCTTTTTTCCACAAACAGAAAATGTGTAAACAATTTCAACCAAGAAAAAGTTTATAATTAAACAAACAGATGGCAGTTAAGAGCAGAAAAAGCTCATGTAACTCCAATGTCACACAGGCCCCAAACAAAAATGTATGGTTTACTGTTACCGTTGTAATGCCATGCAGGATAACCACCAATTTTAGTATTATAAAAAGGAGCCTGAACGAAGAAACGTTTGACAAAATGGGACAGATTTGTTTAGCGGTTTGACTTTCTTCACGCCCACTGTTGGTTTAATTCATCAAGGACCGTTTCTCTTGCTTTGTTTGATGACCACTTGGAATATTTTAGCAGGCAACAGCTGTGTTCCCACGGGAGCACGACCATTGTAGTTTCAATAATTGAAGTTTGCGACACCTGAACATTTCAAATAATAACCAAAGTTCTGACAACTACTGTATGCAGGTTAACACAGGCTGAGACAACGAGTGTACACAGTTCTTAACTACGAGCCAAGCAAGCAGTTGTTTGAAGTATCAGCTAATGAAATCCCGAAGTTAATTTGTCAGAATAGCACATGATATCAAGTGATGAGGAACCCCTCCCCCCCCCCCCCCCAATTTTTAAACCGAAACATTGTCCTTGGTTTACCACTTCAAGCAAAATTTGATGTTTCAAAATCATAAATACACCCACACAGCCCTAATTGACTACAAGGTAAAAGTTCAGTATCTCAAAGTTTAAAACCACAGACTGTAACTTAGGGTGCGTTCAATCAAATTTTCGAAGCTAGAATCACAAACATGAATCACAATTCAAAACGCCGTTACAAAAAGCAAGGTCACTGCGGTTTGCGTTCAAGCGATTTTCATCAACGCTGATTCTAGCTCATTGCGAGCCAAACCACTGCGCATCACACTGCGCAGTATGGCCCAGGAACTTCGGCGCGCGCTTTCCTGGAATTGTTTACGGCCGACTGTCGACTGCTGTTTTGAGCATAGATCGCAATAATAAGACAAAGAATGAGAAGGTAATAGAAGGAAGAAACAAAGAATAACATAAGGAAAGACAGATAGAGAATGTGAAAAAAGGAAGGAAACAAAGAATGACATAAGGAAGAACAGAAAGAGAAAGTGATAGAATGATTAAAACAAAAGAATAACATAAGAGAAGGTGAAGAAGGAAGAACCAAAGAATAACATAAGGAAAGATAGAAAGAGAAATTGATAGAATGCTTAAAACAAAGAATTACATAAGAAAAGGTGATAGAAGGAAAAAACAAAGAATAACATAAGTATAGAAGGAAGAAACAAAGAATAACATAAGGAAAGACAGAAAGAGCAAATGATAGAATGATAAAAACAAAGAATTACATAAAAGGTGATAGAAGGAAAAAACAAAGCATAAGAAAAGGTAATAGAAGGAAAAAACAAAGAATAACATAAAAATAGAAGGAAGAAACAAAGAATAACATAAGGAAAGACAGAAAGAGAATGTGAAAAAAGGAAGGAACAAAGAATGACATAAGGAAGAACAGAAAGAGAAAGTGCTAGAATGATTAAAACAAAGAATAACATAAGAGAAGGTGAAAGAAGGAAGAACCAAAGAATAACATAAGGAAAGATAGAAAGAGAAAGTAACAGAATGATTAAAACAAAGAATAACATAAGAGAAAGTGATAGAATTATAAAAACAAAGAATAACATAAGAGAAGATGATAGAAGGAAGAAACAAAGAATAACATAAGGAAAGACAGAAAGAGAAATTGATAGAATGCTTAAAACAAAGAATTACATAAGAAAAGGTGATAGAAGGAAAAAACAAAGAATAACATAAGTATAGAAGGAAGAAACAAAGAATAACATAAGGAAAGACAGAAAGAGCAAATGATAGAATGATAAAAACAAAGAATAACATAAGAAAAGGTGATAGAAGGAAAAAAAACAAAGAATAACATAAGAATAGAAGGAAGAAACAAAGAATAACATAAGGAAAGACAGAAAGAGAAAATGATAGAAGGAAAAACAAGGAATAACATAACGGAACAGGCCACGATGGTATAGTGAACGCAAATTGCATGCAAAGCGGGCGCGCGGTTTTTCCCAAACCGGAAGAGGCTTCGTAATACAATCATGATTGAGAACTCCGTCCGTTCAATCGAATTTTAGCGACCGTGATTCTTTTGAATCATGATACAAAACGCATCTTTTTCAGCGTTTCATGTTTGTGTTTTCAAACACGTTTATTTTTACGACCGACGAAAAAATCGATTGAACGCATTGCGTTTTAAACTAAACGTCTTTAGAAACCGTGATTCTAGGGTGAAAAAGTGTCGATTAAACGCACCCTTAAACCCCCTGTCCACACAAAACATTTTCCGTGATTAGTCATGATTAGCTATACCGTTTCGCGATAGTGATACCGTTTCGCGATAGTTTTACGACCAAAATTGTAGGTGTGGACGCTCACTAACGATACGTCGTATAACGAAACTAGTCTAACGAAACGCAGGTTTGGGCATCGTTTCGAACTGAAACTCGATAAAGAATCACGCCTAATCACGGACATTTTGTGTGTGGACGGAACTAGTCTAACTGGGCGGGGCTTAACGTGACCTCGAGCGAAAGGAGATATGAGCTCTCATTTCTGCTTCCAGCTGACCGCTGCGCAGCCAGCTGATTATACATAAATATACTGCATGCATTGTTCCAGTGGCACAGTCAATGCTAGTGGTGCTGCACATGTGTTTCTGTTTCGGTTTCGACTGCGCAGTAGCAAACTGCGCACCTATACGACGTTTCGTTATAGAGTTTCGGGATAACTTTTTTGTGTGTGTGGACACCCTGGAATTTATACGATGATTCTTTAGTGACGACGTTTCTTGTGTGTGGACATCCTGGAATTTATACGATGATTCTTTATACGACGTATCGTTTATGGACTCTCATGTGAACACAACTAAAATGTACATTCATTGATGAACCATCGCTGAATGTGGAGATTGGCAAAACAGATATACACACTGCATGCCGTTCTTTTATCAATGGATGGTTCTGTTTGCACTCTTCTTTCTTGTTATTGTTGTTATTTGTTTGTGACAAATCATCCACTGCATATTTCCCATCATTGCCACAGTACATTACATGCATGCAAGCAAGCAAAAACTTCACACATCGATTGCCTTTCAAATCTTTGGATACATGTGTGCCTTCTAACTTGTTTCGCCATGCAGAAATGAATTAACCTGTACATGTTTTTAAAGATACTATGTCCCTTTTGCAGCCAACATCAAATTCTTTAGAACTGTCACGTATGTCCTATAGATCTGTGAAATGTAAATGCAGTATGCTAGTATTCAAATTGTGCAAGAAACCCATTCAATTTCTAGACTTCACTGTCAGACACAATTGAGTGACATTAGAACTGACTTCTTTTTTTTCCTTTGGTAATAAAATACTGTACATAAAATGAGCTGTAAAGCATTTGTCTACATCAATAACCCACTTCTTGCAATGGCCAAAATCAAACCGATTGAATCTTTGTACAGCACAAAATGTACGACCATTCGATACAAGGGTCTGAAAATCAGACCATTTACTAAAAGGATTGCAATCCCTAAAGTAATTTGAAAACTAACAGTCGTTATTTTCCCACAAAAAGACATTTTCAAGCCCTTTCGTTTTGAGGGAAGTTCTAAATTAGTATTATCTTTCAAATGCCGATGGAAATTAACCTTTTCATTTTGGGGGCCTGCAAATGGGACATATAGTACCTTTAAACATTTGTTGTATGTGTGCCTTCCCACTTGTTTCGTCATGCAAACATGAATTAACCTGTAAATGATTTTCAGGCTTCAATGTGTTGCACAATACAGGAAATGATCTGACAGATTATAAATAATCGGTGGCGTCTTTTGAATCTTTTCAATGATATTTGTATCTATGCATACATGTAGCATACGTGTGTGAAAAGCCAAAAAAGTTAAATAGTCAGGGGCTCATACTGTTTTCACACTGGCAATATTTTGCTTAACCCCGTACTATAGGTGGGGTTAAGAGTATCAGCAAAGTACGAGGCTGAAACAAGTGTGAAAAGCATTATATCTCGGAGAGTCTTCGGTGAGAGAAAAGTCAAAGCATTACATAAGGCCTGTTGGTCATAAAACTTAAGAATAATCCTGGTGATTGACAACACCTGATATTGGTTAACACCTGAACAGAGTCGGATTTCCCAAGAAGAGCCCACTCCTACACGTATGTGCCTTTAAAGGTAAAGACCAGTTATGGTCATGCGTTTGCATTGTGAAAGCAACGTTGAGGAATCGATCAGAAAAGGTCGATCATCTAGCATCTAGCATCTGCAAGGTTCTGGAATCATCAAAATGATAAGAAATTTAGCCCATTCTTCGTAAAGTTACAAGCACTATACACAGAAAGATGTATATGGGACTACCCTATATCTCTCACAGACCATGAGAGAAACAAATTTACCAAATATATGAATTAGTAGGCGGTTTCCCGGCAAATTTGTTATCATCATGTATTAGTCAAAACATATTCTTTCATATGATTGGTAATGAGAGCTTCCATTTCATTTTTTGAAATTGGGGCGTTTCCAATACTGGTCTTTACCTTTAACTAAGTTTAGTTGCCTAAAAATCTAATTTGGTTTCCCTTATAGACCTATGATGTTGTCATGCCTTGATACTTCGCTAGTCTTAGCATGTCATCATACCCATAAAAATACTTTGCTAATACCAGATAAAGAAGAGAGAAATCTAAGAAATAATCCCAAATCAAATAAGACTTTGAACCTTTCTTATTCTCTGAACCCTTTATGGATGTGAATTCATTATTACCATTTAAATACATAACTAAATGTCAAAACAGGAACGTGATGAAATGTTATAGACCCTGATGTATCGGCACATAAGACCTGTCCTCATTAGCTCGAGATTGCCAAATAGCCCGCTATTTCTCATTTGGGAAATAAGCCCAAAGTTACAAATCGCGTCCTCATCGGCTCGAGACTCGACCTCGAAACTCGAAACTCAACCTCAAGAAATTAGCTCGAGATATTTTGCTCGGCATTCGCGCATACCTGTAGTGCGAGTCTTCCGGCTGGTGAAAACACACAGGACAAATAGCAGGATATTTTGCAAACTAGCCCAAGATATCTTGGGATGATTATCTCGACCATATATCCCGCTAATTGCAACTGCGGGCTGATGAAGACGCAAGTAAGCTGGATAGTGTGCCATCAGAATAGCTAAAATGGCAGGTTATTTGGCAATCTCAAGCTGATGAGGACAGGCCTATTGAGACCTTGTTCTTTATAGACATGACTTGTTTGTCTAATTTCAGAATTCAGCAACCAAATATCTTGTCGTTTACAGTTGTCAGTCCTGGGGAATGGACCATTGAAACTAAAAGCATATTGGCTGAAGGAATTTAGTGGAATTAGTTCCTGTTACAAAAATGCACTAACATTCAGCGTGTCCACACACAAAACAATTTATCCCGAAATAACGAAACGTTGTATAAAGAATCATCGTATAAATTGCAGGGTGTCCACAACACAAGAAACGTAGTATAAAGAATCATGGTATAAATTGCAGGGTGTCCACACACAAGAAACGTAGTATAAAGAATCATGGTATAAATTGCAGGGTGTCCACACACAGAAGAAAGTAATCCCAAAACTTTACAGCGAAATGTTGTTTAGGTGCCCAGTTTGCTACTGCGGTCATGAAATGAAAGCGGAAAAGATAGGTCAGGTCTCCTTTCCCGCGAGGTCACGTTAAGCCCCGCCCACTTATACCATTCTGGTTCGACTAGTTATACTAGTTACGTCCACACACAACTAATTCCGTGATTAGGCGTGATTAGGCGTAATTCTTTATTGAGTTCTAGTTCGAAACGATGCCCAAACCCATGTTTCGTTATACGACGTATCGTTAGTAAGCATCCACACACACAATTTCATTGTACTATCCCGAAACGGTATAACTATCCCGAAATGGTATAACTAATCACGCATAATCACAGAAAATGTTGTGTGTGGACACAGGATTTGCTTATAACATGTCCTTCAAGATTCTTTGATAAAGTAAATAATACGATAACCATATTATCATTGCACAGAAGCAACACAGAGCAAATAATGGGATGATAAAATAAAATATGATATAGGAAAACAAACAAATCAACACTCAAAAATTTCACTAGAAGAGTGAAGATGTGGCAGAATCAATCTAGATCTAGCCAGTTGAGACATTTATCTAAAATGTGCAAAGCATACACACTAATCACTCTTTGGTCCAAATAACTGGAGGGGGGTGTTTCACAAAGATCCTAAGTTGAACTAATCTCTAGTTGTTGGACTTAAATAATATGGAAAGCTGTGAGCATCTTTGGAAATATTTTGTAAAAGTTATTTTAAAAGGCATAAAGTGGTGATTCAAATCATTCATATTTTCTATTACCAAGGAGATTTCATGTTCTTGATGTGGAATTTAAGACCAGTCTCAAATACTTAATTTTTTGCTGTTGAACATACATGTACTTTATTTCAAGGCTCTCCATAATTGTTAAGTCCAACTTAGTGTTAAGTTCCACTTAGGATCTTTGTGAAAACCCCATGGACATGTACATGTATGATGAAATCATAGGGAGGCAAGATTCCATGGGTTGTAATGCTGTACATAGAGAATATCAAAAGTGTAATATAATCATACAGGTGTGAACTCAGGGAGGTGTGGATATATGGAAAGATTGTGGAGGATTCAGATTTAATTGAAATTGAGCATCTACACAACTAAAAAATAATTAAAATAATGAACACTTTCTCCTCATTGGAAAGAAATTGAAAACGCCTTTACATGGAGACAGGCTATTAACAAAACATATCATCAAAGAGAAACCAGCCCATTAGCCTTAACCCCCCTCACCCCCCCCCCCTCCCCTTCCCTCAATGGAAAGAAAATGACCAATAAAGAAATAATGAAAGATTGAAATCAAGAGTGAATTTGTGAAAATAATCGAAAATGAAATTTACAAATGAAATAAAACAAAACAAAATCAAAATTATAAACAAAAGTTGATTCTTACCTTAAGATCTAGGTGGCAAATATTCCTTTCGTGCATATGTTTGAGAGCCTCAAGAATCTTCTTGACAAACTGAGCTGCCACCTCTTCATTGACATGGTCCTCCTCTGCCAGATAGTGGAACAGTTCTCCTCCCGTTACCCTGGTTACAGAAGAAAAAGATGCGGTTACAGGTGATGATAAAGATGACGAGCTTATACATGTATTATATAGAATCATCAAGTTTTTGTTATTATATTTTTTATTTCATTTTTTAGTCTGTCTCATTTACAGACTGCATACTGGTGTTAAAATGAGTGAAAATTGAACAGGGATGATGGAGGGTGATTTGCTGACATAAACTCTTGAAAAAGTCACTTCATGTATGAATTTTTAAGAATATAATTTTCTTTGAGTCAATTATAGGTTGCTTTTTAAGCAGCCATGCTGAGTACCGTAAACTTGTACATTTTCATAGTACAATTAATATGATATGACTAGCAAACTTTTCTCTTTTTTTTGGAGGGGGGGGGGGTAATTAAAAGCAATTAATTAATTCAAGAATTATGCACAGATAGAGAACATCCCTATTTTAAGAACTGCAGTGTGGTAATGGGAGTATTCCTGTGCTACTGTAGTACATGTAAGCATGAATATCATTAAAGCGTAATCTCTTAAAGGTAAAGACCAGTAATGGTCATGCGATTGCATTGTGAAAGAAACGTTGTGGAATCGATCAGAAAAGGTCGATCATCTACATGTAGCATCTAGCATCTGCAAGGTTCTGGAATCATCAAAATGATAAGAAATTTGGCTCATTCTTCGTAAAGTTACAAGCACTATACACAGAAAGATGTATATGGGACTACCCTATCTCTCTCACCAGACCATGAGAGAAATAAATTTACCAAATATATGAATTAGTAGGCGGTTTCCCGGCAAATTTTTTATCATCATGTATTAGTCAAAACATATTCTTTCACATGATTGGTAATGAGAGCTTCCATTTCATTTTTTGAAATTGGGGCGTTGCCAATACTGGTCTTTACCTTTAAAGCGTTATTTGATGAATATATCACAACTACCACAAGACTTTCCGATCGGTACATTGAGGCAGATTGAGCTACCGGTAATGTTAATCGCCAATTTTCACCCAAGAGCAGTTAAGCATGATAGAGGTATATACCTGGAGAAAGGGCAGCCACAACCACTAATCTTAGATCTATTACCAGACGATAATATATTCTGCTGCACATACGTAATAGAAAAAGGACAAAATACATCTAGATCAGAGGCAATTTTTACTACATGTACAGTTATTATCTAATCCACTATTTTAAATTGTTCAACCTAATTACTAGAGATACATTTACATTGCAGTGTAAATATAAATGTACATGTACAGTATAGACCTAGATTTAATGCTGAGTGTCAGTCACATAAAAGATCTGTCACGTTCGTTTGATGGTAAAATTGACACCTCCCACTCAGCAATGAGCAGGATAAAGGAAAGAGCAATTGAATCTCTACGGACTTCCTCCTCTACATCATACGGAAATGGGCCATCTAGACAAGAGTTATCATATAAATAAATCTGAGCTACTGTTGTTTTCTTTACTTGTACTTTTTCTGCTTGCTTTCAGCCATTTGTATATCATGTAATATCAAAGAGCTGGGTATTTGCTCCAGTGCTTCATCGATCCCTGTCTTCCCCTTGATCAATCTTTCTCTCTTGTCTGCTTTCTAAATCTGTCTATCATTTCTGTTTTTCTCTGACAAAAGTGGCCCACAAGCTCTCAGCCCCTCCCTCCCTCCCTTTATCTACCCTCCCCCTCTTCCCCTCTCCCCCTCTCCAGTTTTGGCAATAGTTTCATATAAAACTTGTGATGTGTTTATCCTTCTTTTTCTTCTTTGACAAAAAAGACCCTCTAGATCAAATCTCCTCCCTCCAGCTGTCTTCATCTTATAACCCCCCCCCCCCCCCCCCAAGCCCCTCTCTGGTTTTGCCATGTTATGTGTTTCTTTCTTTTAACTTTCTACAAGACATTGACATCGATCAAGTTTTACACCTTCTGTTGAGTTGAGGGTCAGAAGGGTGTAACATCCTTGTGAGAAGAAAGAAATATGATTCAATGCCCTTCTTGATCTCAGTCTCCACAGTCTGCAATATAGATGTAGGACCACTCGCAAATATCATTTCAAAGTTGGCATACGAGCGAATTCAAATCTAGTTCGAGGAAAGGAAATGAAATACTCAATCATAGTCCTGTTTTCTTGTACGTTGTAAGCTAATTCCTACACTGTACAAGTGGTATGATGTACATCTGTAAATGAATGAATTTACATAATCCATAGGATTTCCTAGAACATGTGTATTATGCTTCGACCTAAAATGTTTTTTGTCTCAACTTGGTGAGATACAATGACAGACACCCGATATCTTTTTCGGCCATCAAAAGATCCTTGGTGTCAAAACAACGACACTTCTGCTGGTATATACATGTACCCAATGAAAAATCAAACTAGTCGACATATACATGTACATGTACAAATGTATTTCCTCCTCCAACAGCAGAAAAATAAGGAAATATTGAATCACTATGTAGAAACCCTAGCAAAACGTCATCATAAGCTCACTAATGAATAGGGAAGAGGAAACTGGGCTTCGTATCTTGTGTGGTGTTATTCAAAACGTTCAACATTTTAGCAGTGACTGTGTATGAAACTGTTCAATAAAACTATTAAAACAGGTACATGCAGTTACTGCATATTTAAATAGATGACTCCTTTAAATGTGAACATATCAGAGAAACAATCTAATGCATTTTCTTTGCATTACATTTAACTACTAACTACCAAGGCAACATCACTGAACAGCCAATCAAATCAAGGTTTCCATGGAAGTTACCATTAATGGCAAAAATACCATCAATTGTAAGTTTTATGATATGGGGCCAGGGTAGTAAAGTTTGCATTTTTTCCTTCTCCATATCTGTCTGGAAATCGATTATTATTAAAGCATCACCATGATTCACCACAGTGCAGCCTTCTGCATACATGTTTACGCCTAAATAAATGTAGTGACAACCCTTTTTTTAGTAAGGGACCAGCACAGATGTGTAGAACATCTGGCATTCAATTATTTCCTTCCTTCATGTATATATGTATTCCAATGCAAATGTACATTGAACTGTTAAACAAATACTGGCACGTGTGAATTTTGCCTTGGCCTAATTCATTTTATTTGATTTTTTTCCTTTGTAATTATTACTACACTACATGGGTGAAGGTGAAAATGTTTACAATATGATAAATGATGTGCTATAGCATACATTTCATCTGCATGCATGGAAAGGGCTCTACACTGTACGCTAATTTCATATGGAGTGTGGATTGTACGTGTAGGTGTGTTGGGGGCCCTTTTCAATATCAGGTTGAATTCTGGAAGGGATTAAACTCATATGTACTGAAACTTTAGAATGAAGGCCTTTCTGACTGTCAACTGATGACATGAAGTACAGTATAAAGAACAATTAATAGGGTGGTCTGAGCTACAGGCCACAAGAACGAATGCCCAAGAGACGGACATCACGCAAGACCGACAATTTTTGGTCTAGCCAACTTTCTGACAAGTGTATACCAGACCGACATTGTCAGTCGCATGGGCTGTTGATCTTCTGGGCAAACGGTCTTGTGGGCCATTGGTCTCATAAGCTAGTGGCCTCTCGATCACTCTCCTGGGATGTCCCAAATCTCCTGCTGAGACCAAATGCTGAGAGAAAAGAATTTTAAAAACCTTAAAGGTATAGACCAGTTTTGGAAACGCCCCCCTCTCAAAAAAATGAAAGCTCTTATTACCAATCATGTGAAAGAAAATGTTTCGACTAATACGTGGTACAAATTTTGCCTGGAAACCGCCTACTAATTGATATATTTGGTAAATTAATATATCTTTTCTGACTGGATAGATATCGCGTAGTCCCATCTTTCTGTGTAGAGTGCTTGTAACTTTACCAAGACTGGGCCAAATTTCTTATCATTTTGATGATTCCAGAACCTTGCAGTATACACCAATAGTTATATGCTAGATGATCAACCTTTTCTGATCGATTCCACAATGTTTCTTTCACAATGCAATCGCATGACCAGAACTGAGCTATACCTTTAACATGGTTTAATAACAACATTTCTGCTCTCAACAGGTGATGCAGAGTGTTGTATTTACATGTATACAAACAGTTTTTAAAAAATTAGTGAAGGTTGTAAAAAATTGACTCACAGCTCAAGGATGAGCACGACCTCCTTCTGCAACTCAAAGGCATCGTGCAGCGAGATGATGTTATCATGGGACAGCTCCTCAAGGATGCTGACCTCCCGGACGATATCCTCTCGTTTGACCCCTCTCCTGCTGGCAGTCGACCTCCTCTTCCGGATGAACTTCCCCGCGTAGTCCTTCCCTGTGCTCTTCTCGGTCACTTTCTTCACCTCGGAGAACTGGCCACTGCATGGATGTAAGGTAAAAATAGAATTGGAAAATGTTTTATTTTTGATGATTTTGTTTGTCTCTAGAGGACATGCTACAAATCATTAGTCACAGGTCACAGGAGGTCGTAGATGAACTGGGGGGGGGGGGGGGGTTCACAAAGATTCTAAGTCAAACTTAACTCTAACTTAGAGTTAATTAGTGCTGTAATATCACGGATATCTCCAATTCCGTTTAACCGCCAGTCAAAACCGGACGGTTTTCGGTTAAACGAATAAAAAATTTAATTAAAAAAAAAAAAAAAAAACATTTTTTTTTTTTTTTTTTTTTTTTTTTTTTTTTTTTTTTGTTGACCGACTCTGTCGGCAGCAAGCCAGGACTTTCATTTAACTGCGAGGTGCATTTGAAGGCGCTGATTTGTGCTTGTGAACTTGTCACAAATAATAGTAACAATGTCGTTTTTAGAAGAATGTGTAAGATCATTAATGTAAATAAAAAAACAGTAGAGGACCTAGGATAGAACCTTGTGGTACGCCATGTGTAAAAGTTGGATGAATTTTTATTATAAAGTACATATTGAAGATGACAGACAAATTGGAGTGTTGTTTTAGTTTCGGAGTGGTGAGTCAAAAAACAGATTACTGAGCTGGGAGACATTGCCAGGTGGAGGGGCATAAATCGAAACTTTAAAAAAAAAAAAAAAAAAAAAAAAAACGATTTTTTTTTTTTTTTTTTTTTTCTTTTTTTTTTTCTTTTTTTTTTTCGTTTAACCGAAACCGTCCAATTGAAAACGGAATCCGCCATCGGCGGTCGGATACCGGACGGTTAAACGTTTGGTTACAGCACTATCTAAGTTGGACTTGAAAATTGTGAAGAGCCATTTGTAGCCTTCAAATAAAATATGTTCAAAAGCAAAAATTCAAAAGCAAAAAGTTTTTTAGACTGTTCATAAATTCCACATCAAGAACATGAAATCTCCCATGATAATAGAAAATATGAATGATTTGAATCAACATTGTATGCCTTTCAAAAAAAATGTACAACATATTTTCAAAGATGCTAACGGCTTTCCATAATTGTTAAGTCCAACTTAGAGATAAGTTCAACTTAGGATCTTTGTGAAACCCCTGGTCCATCAGAGAGCTATTCAAAACACTAAGGACAGTTATATTCTAAAGAGCTGCCTGACATACATAACTAGGGCAGACTAATTACATGTAGGTGCTCAAATACATTGAATAGTCCACCAAATATGAAGGTCAGAAACATATTATATGAAGACAATTTGCAGAGTGGCTATGTATAATCAGTCCCTCAGATAGGACTTTGAAGCTAGAGGTCTCCTCCTTGCTCAAGTACAAAACATGTTATTTGCTTTTATCACAATAAGCCTCATAAAATAGCTGAGAGCTTGGGTTTCTTCTCTCTTTGAAATTCAGAAATACCTGTATACATATTTTGACAGCAATCCCATTTAAAATCACTTACAATTAATACCATACATACTGTAATACAAGTACATGTAAGCTGTATACAAATTTTGACAGCAATCCCATTTAAAATCACTTTACAACACCATACATAATACAAGCAAGCTGTAATAGAGCATATAACCTGATTACAGGATTCCCCCCTCCCACTTGTTCAATAATGATTAACATGCGTATGATTGACATAAACTTCATTATTGATTTTGCTTTCAACGTAATTGCCATTCAAGTACACTTTTCAGGAACGCTATTTAATCACTCTAAACATCTGTGCTAAATTTGGCATGCATGCTTGTCTGCACAAGTTCAGGTACATTTAACAATACTGTGCCACTAAAATACAGGGGAGCAGTGAGTGATCTAACTCTGGGAAGCTTGAAAAGATCTACTGGATATAACAAAATAAAAAATAAAAAATTGGTCAAAAACAATATTAATAATTAGAATAATTTTGTATACCAACTGAACATATGCCTCATCAGCATCAATGTGTTCTTTCCAAGGGCCCTGCAATTACCCTAGCAATTGCAAGGTACACCTTGGTGGAGAGTGGCAAATGTGGATTATGTCGTCGGAAGACGTTTATAGTGCTGGGCTGGGATTTGAACCCTAAACCCTTGGATTGAGATTTATAGATGCAAGGGAACAATACATCCCTGTAGTATACTATTGTAACACAACACCTCAACAATAAGGTGCATAAATTAAAAATACAGTGAAACCTGTCTGTAAAGACCACCAAAGGGAGACAAGAACAGTGGTCTTTATAGGCAGGTGGTCTTTACATACAGGTTCCTTTAGTACATTTAGTACATGTTTCAATGAGAATCCATTTACGGGAAATTTGTTAAAATGTGGTCTTTGTGGACAGGTGGTATTCCTATGCAGCTAGTGGTCACTGAAGCAGTTTTGACTGTAATAGAAATACAATTTTGTTCAACCCTATGCCAGTACCAATTTAAAAAAGAGGGTACCCAAAGAAAACAAGTGGTAGAAGTGGCCGGAACAAATAACAAAATAGAAGTATTATAAATCTCTATTTTTTATCATTCCCATTTTTAATGAGGGAGAGGGTTTATATGTGTAAATCTACATGTACTTGTTTTCTGCAAAACAATGGCTGATTTTGGAATCCATTACCAAAGTTCTGTTTTAGACACTATACAAAAAGCTGTAAATCACTTTACTGTACATGTAGCATCATACAGTCACACTCATCACACCCATAAACCCTAGCTGTCATATTCATTCCTCTCAGACGCTGGAGCGTTTGGGAAAGTGACAGATGAGACAGACACATTTAGATATTGATCATCTCAAAAATAAACACCATCAGTCTGCTTCCAATTCTCATCCAGTCTACTCAAAGTTCCATCATCACCACTATGCGCTTCCACTCATCACCACTTCATTGCAGGGAGCTTTAAAGACACTCTTTCACATTTTGGTGTGAAAATAACAAGTGGCTGTATAGTGCATACAGACAGTATCAAGCTAAAGTTCCATGAACTGCTAAAATTGGACTGCATCAGGAGTCAGGATAATATGTAAGTGTCCGAGGATAATTTGTCTTCATTAGGTGGGCTGTATCTAATACAGACCACCTTATAATTTTGTTAAAATTGCCTTTATTTCTTTATTATCAGGTGGGCTGTATCTAATACAGACCACCTTATATTTTTGTTAAAATCGCCTTTATTTATTATTTATTTATTTATTTTTCTTATTTCGACCCACTTTTTTGTGTTCAAGATAATTTGAAAATGGCTCAATCAAATATCTTAAAATTTAAAACACATATATAGGCATATTCACAAAACACAGCAAATTTTTCGACCTTGACCTTGACTGATGACGTCAGCATCTAGGCGCCATTTTGTAAAATTTTCTGAAAATAAACTCTTGATCATATCTTCATAACCCAAAACCATTTCTCTTTCATATTTATCATGATCAAGGTCAATATCCGTCCGGTCAATTTCAGGTCAAAAATAGCGCGCGTGCGCGTACGTCCGCGCAAAATTTTAAAATGCTCAAAATCGTCTCAAATCTTTTTTGCATACGTTTCAGGTCATTTTAAGCATTTTATAAAAAATCGCGCACACACACATGCGCGCGCGTTTTCGCGCGTAACACCATTACACAACATAGAATCGCCATTTTTTTTTCTTTCATGATATTTCTCATATTTTCTCGAGGAATTTGATACCCTGTTTATCTCTGTATGAATAATAATTAAAAGATGAGCGTCAATTCAAGAAAAATGTCCGTGCGTGCGAGCTCTTTTAATACATACCATATATGGGCGAAAACATGCCTATACAAAATCCATTATAGCTCTTTGGATTGAACCGTAACCTTCAATTTTTTTTCATATTTAGATAGAGTAAGAGTCGAAGATATGATTCAATGTCTCATTTGGCCATTAAGTGTATCGTGACATCATCATAATGGCCTTGGAACTCAAAATACGAATTTGCATATTATGAAGTCAGCATATTTATGTAAAATTGATTGTATCTCTGTAAATATTGATCGATTTTCTTCCAAATTTCGATATGATGTAGCTAAGACAATTGTCTACAAGCTCAGTAACCACCATTTTTCATTTTGATCACGTCATCATGGTTAAAATTACGATTAAAGGGCACATATCAGAAATTTCTTAAGTTGCGTGTTATGCCTAAAGGCCCGGTCACACAGGGAGGACGCACGGGGAACACACGGCCAGCGCATTGGAAATTTGCAATTTGGGCCAGTGCGTTGTCGTTCGCTAGGCGTGCGTCATCATTCGTTACTCGTTCGTCGAGCGCGCTGGACCAACGCTGGACCAGCGCTATGCATGCGTCGTCATTCGCTGTGTGCGTCGGGATTTTTTGAGCATGCTCAAAAAGGTGCGCCGAGCTCGACGCATGAATATACACGCCAAAGGCACGCCAGACATGCGTGGAGCGCGCTAGACCAGCGCCAGACATGCGTGGAGCACACGCCCTGTATACGCACAGCGCGCTAGCTACACGTCGTGCATTTTGTGTCAGCTCGCTAGCTTTTCCAAAATTATGACAAAAGTTAGGCACACGTTCTTTTCCGATTTCCAATGCGCTGGCCGTGCGTCGTAGAACGTGGTGCATTCGTGGAAGTTGCTATCATGTGCGCTCTGTGTGCGCCCTGTGTGCGCCCTGTGTGCGCCCTGTGTGCGCCCTGTGTGCGCCCTGTATGCGTCCAGCGCGCTAGCAACACGCTATGCATTTGGTGTCAAAAGTTGGGCGCACGACAACGCACTGGCCAAAATTGCAAATGTCCCATGCGCTGGCCGTGCGTTCCCCATGCGTCCTCCCTGTGTGACCGGGCCTTTAGGAAGGTGAATTTCTTTCACATCATTAATCTATATGACATTGTTTATAGCAGAATCTTGCTTATTTTTGCTCTATTTTGTGTCAAATTTTAGTTGACCAGCCCACCTATACTTGTTCCAAACAAGTATTATATGTCTAGTTTATTTTTCTTATTTCGACCCACTTTTTTGTGTGCAAGATAATTTGAAAATGGCTTAATCAAATATCTTAAAATTTGGTACACATATGTATAGGCATATGAACAAGGCACAGCAGAGTTTTCAACCTTGACCTTGATTGATGACGTCATCTAGGCGCCATTTTGTGAAATTTTCTGAAAATGTACTCATGATCATATTTTCATAACGGTAATTCATTTCTCATTCGTATTTATCAGGATCACGGTCAATATGTGTCCGGTCAATTTCAGGTCAAAAAACGCGCGCGTGCGCGTACGTCCGCGCGTCAGTGCGCGCGCAAAATGTTTAAATGCTCAAAATCGTCTCAAATTTATTTTGCATACGTTTCAGGTCATTTTAAGCATTTTATAAAAAATCGCGCGTACGAGCATGCGCGCTCGTTTTCGCGTAACACCATTACAAAACATAGAATCGCCATTTTTTTTTCTTTCATGATATTTCTCATATTTTTTCAAGGAATTTGATACCATGTTTATCTCTTTATGACCATTATTAACAAGATGAGCGTAAATTCAAGATAAATGTCAGTGCGCGAGCTCTTTTAATACATAGCATATATGGGCAAAAACATGCCTATACAAAATCCGTTATAGCTCTTTGGAATGCACCGGGATCCTCAATTTTTTTTCATATTTAGATAGAGTATGAGTCGGAAATATGATTCCATGTCTCATTTGGCCATTAAGTGTATCGTGACATCATCACAATGGCCTTGGAACTCAAAATACGAATTTGCATATTATGACGTCAGCATATTTATGTAAAATTGATTGTATCTCTGTAAATATTGATCAATTTTCTTCCAAATTTCGATATGTTGTAGCTAAGACAATTCTCTACAAGCGCAATAATAACCATCTTTCATTTTGATGACGTCATCATAGTGAAAATTTTGATTAAAGGCCTCATGTCAAAAACTTCATAATTTGCGTGTTATGCCTATAGAAGGTGAATTTAGTTCACGTTATGAATCTACATGATATTGTTTTTTAAGAATTTGTAAGCAGTATGTCGCTTATTTTTGCTCTATTTTGTCTCAAATTTTAGTTGACCAGCCCACCTATACTTGTTCCAAACAAGTATTATATGTCTAGTTTTGTTTGTGTATTTGTTTAGGAATTTCCTTGTTTTCTAAGTGCTTTTTTAAAAGGCATACTTTGAAGACAATAATCCTACAATCATATGGAGTCTAATATGGACCTACAGTACAAAAGAAGGTATTTCTTAAAGAAATTATTCACAAGATGTTTGTCTTTATTCATCTCAAATGCTGTCCATCAATTCTTAATTTTAAATAGGATCTTCAGTTTTCATCATGGTAACTATAAAGTTCTAACAGAATTCAACCACATTTATATTACAGATGATTTAAAAAATGTAGAGCTGTCAAGTGTCAACTCAATTTGCCACACAATGTTAAATACATGTATCTGGGAAAAGGGCATAGGAAAAGGGCATATACATGTACCTGCACATGTAAGAAAACAGGCTCTCTTATTCACCACACTATAAGACATACGTGTACATGTAGTCAACATTTGTGTTGATGCTTGGTAGTTGTAATTTTCAGTTGCTCACACTCTAAATATAACTCAAACTGCATCATTATCAATATTTAAAATTACTTTTAGTCATTTTCTCTTCAACTAAAAAACACTTCTGTTACCAGTTCTCCAGATTACCTTCCCTCTAAATCATACAAATCCCAGAACAATCCCTCCTACATGACCACCACCCAGACAAACTGTTGTTCTCTTCACCCCCCCCCCCCCCCACCCTCTTGTTCCCGTCATCGTGATCGTGTGGCCCCATGATTGAGTATTCAGCACACAGAGCGCCTGGCTTGAGTTACCCAGACAGCATAGCCTCTCGGCATGTCAAATTGCTTCTAACAGCAATCAATAGTAACGTCATCACTTTCCATGTTCTTCAGATGCACTTCCAGGGCCTTAAATGCAGGCCTTTCAGAGTGAAAACAGCCTCTAATGTCTTGAAGGAATTCCTTCTAAACTACTATCTGACTTCTTAAGTATAATATCATTTGGAATTCAGCGTTCATATTCCTGTACAATCGGTTTCCTTTTCATATGTTAGCGCATGCAGTATATTTTCCCTTTTTAACAACATCCTAGTTCATCTGCAATCAATAGTAATGTCAGCACTTTCCATGTTCTTCAGATGCACTTCCAGGGCCTTAAAAGCAGACCTTTCAGAGTGAGAAAGAAAAAAACGGCCTATAATGTCTCGAAGGAATTCCTTCTATGACTATCTGACTTCTGAAGGTTTATGTATAATATCATTTGGGGATTTAGCGTTCATATTCCTGTACAATCATGTACGTTTTCCTTTTCATATGTTAGCGCAGGCAGTATACATGTATTTTCCCTTTTTAACAAATTCCTAGTTCATCTGCAATCAATAGTAACGTCATCACTTTCCATGTTCTTCAGAATTTTGTTCAGATGCACTTCCAGGGCCTTAAATGCAGACCTTTCAGAGTGAAAAAACAGCCTATAATATCTCAAAAGAATTCCTTCTCTACTACTATCTGACTTTTTAAGGCTTATGTATAATATCATTTGGGGATTTAGCATTCATATTCCTGTACAATCATGTACGTTTTCCTTTTCATATGTTAGCGCAGGCAGTATATTTTCCCTTTTTAACAACATCCTATTTCATCTGCAATCAATAGTAACGTCATCGCTTTCCATGTTCTTCAGATGCGCTTCCAGAGCCTTAAATGCAGAACTTTCAGAGCGGAAAAAAATAAACAGCTAATGTATTGAAAGAATTCCTTCTAAACTACTATCTGAGTTCTTAAGGTTTACATGTGTATGTATAATATCATTCTGGGATTTAGCGTTCATAATCCTTCATTCATGTGCGTTTCCTTTTCACATTTTAATGCTGGTAGTATCATTTTTCCTTTTTAACAACATCCTATTTCATCTGCAATCAATTGTAACGTCACCGCTTTCCATGTTCTTCTGATGCACTTACAGAACCTCAATTGCAGAGTGAAAAGAAAAAGCCTAACATTTTTGAACGATTTCCTTTTTCGGTACGTACATACATGTACGTCATCATCCTGGAATGACTGTAAATGTAAAGCATAAATCTACATGTACATTTATGTGTTTCCTTTTCATATTGGATTTCATGTCTGTAGTATGGAAATGTCGGAGTATGTGCTTCAATAAGACCTTCAACTACAATACATGTACACATCATTGAACAACACATACACATGTAGTTGTACTTAAATCGAACACGTTTTTGTTTGTTAATTATGATGACAAATTTTTATCAAGGTTATCTTATTGATTGCTGACACAAACATTACAAAATGACAAGTTTTTAATGCTTCAGAGTTCACGGTATTATTTTCCAATTTAAAAAAAGTCATCTGTAAAATATGCTGAAACTCTCTTCATACGTTGTTCATACAGTATATTTTGAGAGTGAATAAAGACTGAACTGAACAGTTCATGCACACAATGTGTAAAATGTGAACCAATTTATTGGGGGTTATTCTCTATTTGAAAGACTCTTTCAAGGCATTCAAGGATCCATGTGTGTGCAGAGCGCACCCAATCCCTGCCGTCGGCACTTCTCCCGTCAAGTGCGACGGGCCCCCTGGTATAGGATCCATCCAGTCGACGCACCCCTTGTGAATCTACTCACGTTCTTTGTAGAACATTCTCAATGTCTTGGCCTACTCAAGGAAATGGTATTGAACTTTGTTCACTGCTTGAGTAATGTGATCGGGGAGCACCTAATTGTCTTTGTGTCTGGGTCGATTAACCCTGTTAGTACCACGGGCTGAAATATGATAATGGCCAAGGTCTGGACTGATATACAGTATTGGACTGACATGTTTGCACATGTTTTATGTAGAAATGATCTCATTACTGATACTCTATGTACATAATATCTGATTAAAACCATAAAGAAGATATCAGTGTTCTGAATAAATATCATTGTATTCTCTTCCATTACATCTCGTCTTTCAGGATTGTTATCTACAATATCAGCATGTGCATGTACATGTACAGTAGATGCACATATACATGTATGTGTGTATGTATAGTCTAAATTCTCTAATCTCCTTTATCTCTAAAAACATTGGCCGTTACCTACAATGTGCATACATGTACTTGTTCCTTCGTACATGAACGTGTATTCACAAATTACATGAAATCCAGGAAAAAGACCAGCCACTAATTGTATGGCTATAAAAACTGCAAAACTGTGAAAGACATAACATGGTAAAGCAATATTACTTATCGGGATCCAATACAAGCCTCAAACAGAAAGCATGATATGAGGAAATGTGGAGTATGTAACACAAAATGACTTCACATCTGCAGTAGACAGTAGAACATCTGGGAGGATAGAGGTCTCTTTGTGTTCATCTCAAGATGCTGACACATTGGTTTCATTCAAG
>JAVYIG010012484.1:0-53301 GCA_035222895.1 Strongylocentrotus droebachiensis | reverse complement strand
TCTATTTGTATTACAAATGAGCAGACATTCACATAAAGTATAGAAATGAAATTGTTATTTACTGAGCAAGAAAGCAAACACAACTTATAAAGCGCAAGGCAAAATACCCTGACTTTCCTACATACAAACAACCCCATAGACCTTTCCTTTCCTCACCTCTTTCTGCAAGGAGTGAGAGTACCCTGTCCTGTCCGTTAGGTTTGGTGGTGTCCATGGCCCCTGAGTTGATGTCGTCCAGTATGCACTTCGCTGTCTCTATACTGTCATTCAGTGATGATAGAATCACACCCTTAGGGCCTCGCTTCACCCATCCGCTGCAGTACAGACCTGTGGGTGATGGAGATGTCAAAATGGACTTAAAGGTGTAGAATAATTAATTACGCTCAGGGTGCTACAAGAATTTTTTTCACCACTTGCCCTGTCGGGCAAGTGGGTTTTCAATTTACTTGCCCAAACAATATTTCCACTTGCCCAAAACTTTAAAGCGAAAAAGGACTCGAGGTTAAAGCATTTATTATCTCGTAATGATAAGTTAGTGTTTTAGATAGCAAATTAATGCACATACATGTACAGTGTAACTGTACTGAATAATAACCTAATATGTCAAAGAAAATGGTCAACAAAGGATGGTTGAAGGTTTAAAAAACGCATTTTATTGATTCTCCATAAATAATCAGATTCACATGAATCTCGGCAAGGTAGAATGGTTCAAGCAGGTTTAAGTTTTTAATATTCAGTCATGTAAAAAAGCATAATGACCCTGTTGTAAAAAATATGATACAAACATGTCATTAATGGTAGCCACATGTACCATGGTGCAACATCACATGATCAGCAGTATGACAAGGATTCCACATGATTGTGTATTGAAATTTATGCAACAGGGCCATATATAATCTGTAAGTCAATTGCGAAAAAACAGCTGATCAACGCACGTGTGTGTCTGTGCAAGCCGCTGTCATTTGGAAACGTAGGCTAATTTTCAGCTGTTAATAATTTGGGTCAACTCTTCCATCAAGAAACGTCATGTAAATAATGGGTAATCAACTATTTTAAATAAAGTACGGACATTTTTATTTCATCATTCACTGCTATAAATATCATGCCAAAATTTGTAAATTCTTACTAAATAATAATATTGAAGATATTTTACGATAAATCTCGGATAAGTATGCGAAAACTAGACTAAACAACGTCGCTAAAACCATGAAAACAAAACAACAACGGCTTATATTCTGGGGGTCTCGATACTATTATCAAAATGACTCGCTCGGTCGGATCTTGAGACCGCAGTAATAAATTGAAAACGAGACAAAAACATTCATCTGATTTATATGAGCAGCGAGTTTTAAATAATATGTTCACAATCATTAACAGTCATTATGAATAAATATCAAACATTTGACTTTTTGTACTTACTAGAAAATCCCTGTTGTTTATTCCATTCCGATTCGCACGTGTTCATTTCCCTAGAATAATGACGTCATATTTGGCGTGATTCAACCAATCGGCAATCAGAGAATAGCAAAGGCCTGTCGGTGCGGCCTGCAGAGCTAGAGAGAGAGAGCGCGAATAAGCTCGCAGCTGGTACGATCGCGCTAGCTGTCTCTAGCTAGCTCACGGCCGGCCGTGCGTGGAGGCGGAGCGGCATTCATGGCTTGAAGTGTCACTGTTGCATGCGCGCTGAGCTAGCTGAGCTGGCTAGCTGTCTGTGAAGTTTTTTCGAAATCGGAACGATCGCTTTTTTGCTTCTGGATTTTGACGACGGGTAAGAAGTTGACGGGTGAATGGTAGAGTTCTTGGACACTAGGAAATTACTGTAAAAGTATCACTTGCCCGAATCGGGCAAGTGATAATTTGATTTACTTGCCCGACGGCTCAATTTGGTTGCCCCGGGACGTCGGGCAAGCGGGTTTGTCGCGCCCTGACGCTACAAAGGTATTGAGCTTATTTGTCTCAGATTCTGAAACAAAATCCTGGATTTAGCTCATGCTGCAATGATGAGTATAAACCTTTAGGTCATTCGGGAACCCCATGACTTTTACAAGCCGAACACCTGTCTGATTATCAAGATATTTATGATTGAAAATCAAAATTTTACACAACATCAGTCTATTGGGGGGAAATGAGTATTGTAAAACTGGTCACTCAAAGATATTTGCTTTTTTGAGGCACTTCATGATCATTTTGAAGCGTACATCATATCACAGACACTGATAACACGTACATGTAGGGCCATGCATCTGTGATTTAACATTGTTAAAAGATGCCTTTAAGAAGTTTTGTTCAGTTTGTTCTTAGCTTCAGGAAAGTAGTGGCATTGTAGAAAGAAGTAGCAGGTGGATTTCAAATCTAAGACATGCTTGTTGGTCTTCAAACAAGAAAAATGTTCCACATGTCTGACTGATTGACATTGTCATTATCTCACACAGTTGTTTTTGAAGGAAGTAGACACACTTCACCTGGTAAAAGTCGAAACAGACATTATGCCCAATACATGTAGTTTGAATTAATGTTGAACATAAAGGATATTCACATAAAATATGAAAAATATTCGCTTGAAGCTGTGAGATTAAGCTTATCAAAAATGTTTAAACATAAGTTCATACAAATTTTATGAAAACGATTGTTTTGTTGAATATGATGAAATCCTATATCATTATCACATGACTTTCTCTTGTATTCAATTGACAATTTTGCTATACATATACTTTTTTGAAGATCACTTGTCAAAATGTAAGCTGAATAGTAGTATTTGATACCCCTTTTACTCACTGTTGTACCATAAAACCTTTCAAGCCTCATCCTCACGTGACACCGTAAACTGCCTAAAGAACCCATGTCAGCATAGTGAGCCCAGTGAGCTTTGACTGAAGATCTTATAGCATATAAATATAGGTAAACATACATTTTGGGTACTTTGCTACACACAGCTATATTCTTTAACCTAATTTATCCTTATTTCAAGTAAAATGGTTTTGTTTTGTGACGGTGGATTTCTTTGTATAGAAGGAAGGAGTATTTTGAGACCACAGGACAAACACCAAATAATTTTAAATAGCAAGTACGACTTTAATAACAGGTGTGACTTCCGCAGCAAACCTCACGCTGCATCTCTCTAACACATGCAGGACACCGGGTTAAAAACCTGTCACGATTCCTACCTTGTATTCCCTCGACCCTGCCCAGTTCGTTCTTGACGACTCCTTTCTGGTGGTCAAACGGGATGAAGTCGTCCACCTGGACGCTCTTGTAGCCTATACTCCTGAGGACCAGTCCGCAGGGAATGGTCTGGCTCTCTCCGGTCTTGACCAACTTCTCCTCACCATTCACGTTCTAATGCAGAAAAGAAGAGAGGATAATTTAGTCCTGAAGCCCGTACTCCTGAGGATTACGATAAGAGAAGCATCTTGTTGTCACCAGAAAGCGATGACTTAACGCCAGCGTCGGGAGGTGAAGGAAATGCCAAGGAAAGAAAGAAGACGAGAGGAGTCAAATGTACACTCCCGAGACCTGGACTTCAAGAAGTGTATTCAGTCTCCCAACTCTGTAGCGGATCGCATGGCATTGAGGATCTAGAAAAGAGCAAGTGAGAGCGACTGACACTTGTTGTACGTAGGGTTATGTATGTAGGTTGCCTCGTACGTTCGGGAGTTTTGATTACAGGCTATCAGATACAGTAACCATTAGGCAATAATAGTTGTTGACAAAAGAAAATAATCTCAGGAGGATAGGGCAAATATCAAGGATTGACTGTTTCCATAAAAAGAGAAAGGCATGAAAGGATTATTTGAAGATGACAGCAAGTCTGAAATATCACAGATAATGATTAAATGCCATTTCAAGGAAAGAATGGAATATTTCATTACTCTAATTTGCAGCAGAACTACGAGTATAATGCTAAGAAATGTTTGAAAGAAAAATGGAATGGGAAATAAGAAGAATAGAGATGGTGTTAGAAAAATGTAAGAAAGAGAAAGATGTATATTTAGAAGGAAATAGAGGAAGGCTCACATGTATAAAGAGAGGGGAAGAATCAGACAGGTAGAAGGAGAGAAAGAGTAACGAAAAGAGAGAGTTGGACAGAGATAAATAAAAAGAAGAGGGAGGAAATCTGGAGAAAAAGTAAAGAGGGCAAATGAACTAAGAACAATTTAAGCCATTGTGTTACAAACTTTCAATATTTTTTATCTTAAATTGGATTTGCAGTGAAAAGTGAAATAGGAATCAGAGTTTTAACAACAAAGTCCATACTTTGTAGGCATGGGAGTTCACATTTCAGAGGCAAAGCTGAACAAAATTGGAACATGAACTTCAAGTCAACCTTCATATTACACCACAGGCCATACAATTCCTCAACCCAATAAGTATTGGGGAACGAGAAATTCAATTATCCATATTTTTTTGTGGTTTCTGGTTGATGCAATGATATATTGAAAATGCCTTGCGCTAGGTAAGATATTCCCAGAGCAGGCTTTACTTCCACCACAAATTTACAAGAAAAACTTGCTCAACAAAACATTTTCTTCTCCAGATATTCCCCAAACTGCCTGACAACAACAATCACAAATTTCAAGGAAGTGGGAGAGTTAGCAGGTACTTTGTTTTTGAGGTGTTTGAGGTATTTGAGGTATAAAGCTCACAATTACAAACAAAGGCATCATTTTTCCAAGTTGTCAAAATACAAATTTCCTTTAAGAATGTAGATCTACTCTAAAATCCAGATTGAAGTTAAAAATAAAGATTACTTTGCTAAGGTCGTATCTTTTTTCCTTGGCGTTCCCAGTCTTCAAGTTTGGTTCCCAATTATAACATGTACTTTTCAAGTAATCAGTGTTTGTTCTAGATGGTTTACAAACTTTCTACAAGATATTTAAATTTGACACAAAGGTATGTTACTCTTCTTAAAAACATCTCATTATACCCAATTTACAAACATGAACAACTCATCACAAGGAATGTTTCTGTAGTACTTTCAATGCAAGAAAATTACATCCTTTTGTATCTCAAACTTATCTAAAGTTCTGCCGGATTTCAGCGCTATTTCTCGTTGAAGTGGGCGATATCATTACCCGCTGCAAACAAACACACATTAATTAGTTGGCCAAACATTCTGCAATATGAAATTAAACAGAACAATTTTAATGGTTTTGTATGCCATGTGTCTTGCAATTAATAGGCAATTAATCTGCCGTCGGCTTTGAATAATGTGGGCTGTGATAACTCTTCCTAAATGTCTCTCAAGTAATTTCAATGCAAGAAAATTACATCCTTATGTATTTCAGGCTAATTAGAAGTTCTGTCAGACTTCAGCGCTATTTCCTGTTGGAGTGGGCGATAGCGTTACCCACTGCAATGAACACACATTAATTAGTGAGGCGAACATTCTGCAACATAATAAGACTCGTTGAATGGTTTGTATGCAAAGTGTCACGCACTTAGGCAATTAATCTGCCATCGGCTTTGAACGTGGCGGGCTGTGACAACTCTTCTTGAATTAATCTCATTAATTTCCCGAGAGGAGCAGCAGCAGCTATCAATTATTATTGTCCCGACGAAATCTCACACTCATTGTAGAGATGGTTGATATAACATGGGATTTCATGTAAGTTGAAACAAGAGAATGATGTACATGTAAATCTCCAATCGCACATTGCTTTGAATCAGCCCATAATTGATTGCAGTACTCGGTTTGAAGAAGAAGAAGAAAATAGACAGGTGCTGCAAGCTATTTGGCTCTGGAAAGCTCTAAAGCAGCTCTGGTGAAAAACGATGTGATGAAATCTAACTCATAAAGAATACTTTTTCACTCTGTTACTGTAAATCTCCGTGTATAAGGCGCACTTTTTTGCCGTCAACAAAAATTGAAAGTCGGGGTGCGTCTTATACACACACATAAAAACTCACCACTCAGAAACTATAACAACACTCAAATTTGTCTGTCATCTTGGTTTGAAAGTAATCTTTCTAATAGATCTGTAGTTTAGAATAATAATTCCTCCAATTTTGCTTCGACGTACCACAAGATTTTATCCTAGGTACTCTACTGTTTTTAATTTACATTAATGATCTTACACATTCTTCTAAAAACGACATTATTACTTTTATTTGTGACAAGTTCACAAGCACAAATCAGCGCCTTCAACTGCACCCCGATGTTAAATGAAAGTCCTTCCCCGCATGTTTTTTTTTTTTTTTTTTTTTCAAAATAGGGGTGCGCCTTATACACAGAGATTTACGGTATACAGCATTGGAACTGTTTTGCAGGGTCATGAAGATTTCCTGTCCAACATGTTGTTACACATTAATTTTGTCTCAGATTTTATACTGTTACAAGATTAAACAAATTATATCATAAGCTGCAAAGTTATACACAAACATGAACAACATATTCAGAGAATTGACTGAATTTATACAAATTTAAGACTTTGAAGTGCATTTCAGCGTAGGTTGCTGCTGGAAATAATTAAAAACAGGTATTACTGTATTTTGATAGAATTCTTGAATTGAATAATTAATGAAAACTAAGGAGTTCATATTCAAGATTTCAAAGAAAACATTTGCAAATTAAATCAATAATAAGCAAACTTAATACACTAATTAATCTTACAGGATTTACAGACACTCCCCCAGCCTGACTGATCAAGAAGAGCATTACTCCTGAGGCTCATGAACCCGGCAAAAGAATTTCATGACATTTACAGACCTATTTTACAAAATAGGAGCTGGAAAGCCAACAGCATAATTTGTATTATAATCCCTTCATCTTAAAATACCATGCTAATCTCTTTTCCATCTACATATTCATAATTATCCATTTTCTTTCTTTCTTTCTTCCTTTCCCTGTTTTAATGTTATAAAATGATATTTTACCTCAAGCATGGAGCGATGTCTTTCCATCTCGTATTTAAATGTTTTTATCGTTGTTATCTTTTTATGAGTGGAAACAAACTTAAAATTGAAACTTGATCTTTTTTATACTTGTAGTTATTGTTATGATGACATATTTGTAATAAGCTTCACAAATCAACATTTCTAAGTGAGTTAATTGCCATTCATTTGAACACGAAAAAACCCATGGCATTTTTTTTTGCAGCGTATTACTGCATCTTATCTCAACAAGCCCTACCATGTTATATGTAAACAAGCCTTAACATGAATTTTTTATAAAAAAAGAAATATAACAAGCTTTTCTAGAGCGATTTATTGCCCACTGATATACTGACCACTGGCAAACATTTGATTGCATTCAAAATGGAAAATAACTCTTCATTCACACAAGACAACATTAATAAGTGAAAGTGTTTGCAATGGTGTGATGCCTTAAGGCATGAGTGTCTTTTCAACAACATCAACAATAAATAAGTACATGTAGCCGTGGTGTATTCCCTTGATTTAGAATGTGAACTTGGCATATTTTCAAGGCTACAGATCTTTTTTGCCTCAGCAAAAATTAAACAGTAACATCAACATGTTGATGATCCATGTACACTTTTTAAATCTTGTAGAAATGTCATGGATTTGAAATCCTTTTGAAATACATGTACATATTTTCATTCACACAAGACAACATTAATAAGTGAAAGTGTTTGCAATGGTGTGATGCCTTAAGGCATGAGTGTCTTTTCAACAACATCAACAATAAATAAGTACATGTAGCCGTGGTGTATTCCCTTGATTTAGAATGTGAACTTGGCATATTTTCAAGGCTACAGATCTTTTTTGCCTCAGCAAAAATTAAACAGTAACATCAACATGTTGATGATCCATGTACACTTTTTAAATCTTGTAGAAATGTCATGGATTTGAAATCCTTTTTTAATACATGTACATATTTTCATTTGAAAAAGAAAAATTATTCAAAATCAGGTATGTAAGAAAATTCCAGGACATAGCAGTCTCAAGAGCAACTTTTGTAGAAATATAAATCAGAAATGGAAATTTCCATGTACAAAACTACAGATGAAGGTGATTTTTTGAGTCAGCAACACAGACAACCAAAACCATCAAGAAATTAGGCCCATTCTCCAAAGTTTGCCACCCCGATAACAAGATTGGAAAGGTACTTTGAATTTAAATGCATGACATGTAATATGAACTGGAAATCTAAAACCAACTGCACATATTCCTCTCACCAATAAAACTAGGCAATGTCACCAGGAGAAAAAACCTCCAGACAAACAAAACCAACGAGAATTCAGGACAAGTCACCAAATTCTGCCTTTTTTTTTTTTACTAGTTTGTAACGGTTCTTGAAATTGAAATGCATGACATGTAAACCTGAACTCAAAAAGTGAAATATGTCATTCACATAAGCTTAAATTAAAAATCAAAAGCACTTATTCCTCTGAATAATAAAATTAGGCATTATCATAAAAAACAGACAAACCAAACCAACAAGAAATCAGGACAAGTCACCAAAGTTTGTCACTTCTTTTTACTACATGTGGTTTGTACTGACAGTTTTTGAAATTGAAATGCATGACATGTAATCTAAACTTGAGATGTGAAATGTTTCACCACATTAGCCTATATTTTAATATCAGAAACAATATTCAGGACAACTGCAAGATATCATTTAAACAGCAACCAAAACCACAGAGAAATCATGCCAAGACACCAAAGCTTGCAGTCTTGTCTCGTTTGTAAAGGTTTTTTTAATTGAAGTGCATGACATGTAACATGAACTAGAGAGGGGTAATGTAGACATATTACATTAATCTGAAATTGAAAGCAAATATTCATTTGAATAACACAAGTAGGCAACATATAATTAAGGAGAAAATACACTAAGAAATCAGGTTGAGTCACCATTGGTTACTAGTTTATATTAAGGTTCTGGGACTTAAAATGCATGAAATGTAACAAGAACTTGTGAGGTGAAATGTGTTTACAAATTTGTTAGCTTGTATTTGAAAACCAGAGACACAAAAACACTAATAATTTAAACAACAGCAACAACCAAAACACGAAGATATCAGGTCCAATCAACAAAGTTTGCAAACTTGTCTACTCATAAATTTGTAAACGTTCCTGGAATTGAAATGCATGACATACAACTCGTGAGGGGAAATGTGTTGTCACATAGCTTGCATCTTAATCAGAAGTAAATATTCCCACGTACAAAGCAACGACACCATTTCATACAAAAACACCCCCGCTCTCCCTTCCCCCCCCCTCAAAAAAAAAAAAAGTACCATGAAATGAGGTTATCTCAGGAAAAGTTTTCAATCTTGTTTACTGCATCTTTAAGTTTATTGGAATTGAAATGCATGACATGTAATATGAACCAGAGAGGTGACGTTTATTAACACATTAGCTTGCATCTAAATTCAGGAGCAACGAATCCCATGTACATGTATAAATCAACTACACCATATCGTCAACAACATACAAGCAAAAAACACGCCATCTCAGGAAAAGTTTGCAACAATGTTTTCTGGTTTGTATAACTCTTGGAATTAAAATGCAGGATGTGTTTTAGTATGAACTCCAGACTGAGGTGATATGTGGTAACATGTAAGCTTGCATCTTAATTAGAATTAAATAAAATATGAAGCAACTACATGTACACCACTTTCATACACACCCCCCCCCCCCTCCTCCACCCCTCAAAAAGCATCAACAACAAAAACAAAAGTAACATGAAATCAGGCCATCTCAGAAAAAGTTTGCAGCCTTGTTATTCCGCTTCATGAATTTACATTATTGTGTCTGGGAATTGAGATGCATGACATGTAAAATGAGGTGGAGAAGTAGAATGTGTTAACATATTATGGGATGATAGCACCCTTACCTCTAATTTGCAGACGTCAAACTTAACGCCAGCGACTCTACCATTCTCTCCTGAGGGGTTCGAAGACAGGACTTCGGATGGACTGCGGAAGAAATCCAAGTGCCATTCCCCCGAGGCTGCATCCTGCCTGGCCAATTCTTGACTAGAGGGGGCGCTCTGGGCAGATTTCAGCAGGAGTTCTGTGATGCGTTTCTTTGGCCTGGGTAATTCTGTTATAAATGTAAACAAAAATAAAATGTAAAGCATTTCAAATATAGCTAAAAAAATGAAAATAAGGATAGATAATAAAGAATTAAAAAAAATATCTGCCATCCTTTGATTGTATTGAACAGCAGAAGCAGCATTCAACCCTTATTTATGGTGCTACCCTAACAAACAAAACTTTTCACACAATAAACTTTGTGAAAGATGTCTCCATTTAAAATCCTTTGTTACTGCTCATTTTGATAGATACACCAATCATTCCTTAGTATCTCACTTGATAATCTAATGAACCCATCCTGATATTGAAACAAACTACAAACAATCTTTGATTCTTTATATTTGTTTATATTTTCAGATTTTATTTGACTCTCTCGACCCCCTTCAGGGGTATAAGAGCACAACATATTTAAAATACAATACAGAAAGACATATAAAACAAAGTAAGATATAATTTAAAAAAATACATAGACATGATATATACATTTTTGTATTTCTAAAACACAATAAACATGAGCTCAGTATACACTTTACAATTCATATTTATAAGTCTATCTCTGTATCCCTCCATCTTTAAAAAGGAATTTGAGGATGAACATAATTATATACTGGTACCTCTTGTACCCCAGATTTAAACCATAAATACGAGGGTAGAGTTAGTACAATTATTTATGGAGCATCACTTGAAAACCTCCTTATCCTCTAAAGATATTATCAGAATTCTGTAACTAATTGAACAAAACAAAAAAATGATTTCTTATTTCCAAATCATGACTGAATTCATTCCATTTAATCATTTTGTGATATAATAACATTTTGACACGTTGCAAGCCATAAAACTTTCACTAAATCAAACAAGATTCAACATCTGTCCTTTATAAATAAATACAGAGACACGATCGAAACCATTACAAAAAAAATCAAATCAAGGGCAATTTAATGCCCTATTGTATGTCCCATAGAAATCAAGTTCAGATTACAGAGTGCGTCACTATCATGTTCACAAATTTCAATAGGTGACACACAAGGCTATTCAAATTGCGTTCACGGTTGACTTTTCTTAAGTAGTTGCTATCTACCAACTCACAATGTATATACGCGACATATGCCATTGGTTATTGATACAGTACAAGATTTTGAGAGAATATCCACAGCGAAAGCACGTTTCCGTAATACAAAATGTTTTAAGCAATAAAATATGTTTAAAACAATAAATTTAATAAGCATTTTTGTTGTTTTTAATTTAAAAAAAATAAAATTAAACCCTACTGTAGATCTTAACAGAAGAATTGCCCTCTAAAAACTTTCAACTTCATGTCCGATGCGGAGCTGAATAATACATAAAGATTAAAACTATTCAAAAGAGTACTCATAAAACTTTAATTCACAATTAAAAGTTGAAAGTACCGGTATATAAAAAGGGTAATTGCCTTTCCACATGGTTGTTCCAGTTGGCCTAATGTAATGTCTCCGGGGCATCCCTGCTCTAATAACCTTTACATGGCCCAACATTATGGCTTTCCTGATTCAATGAACTCTGAAAATATGAACACATATATGAAGAGATATTAAGGAAGGCAACTTTTTTTCCAACATTTAGAAATGGCTTAGAGCTAGCTTTATGGGCGCATTTATTTGGGAGGTTTGTTGAACTTTTTCAACCAGGCAATTAGCGAAGAAAAAGGTCACAAGTGTTAAGTCGTAGAAAAATGGATTATCTCATAAGGGTGTATAGATATTGCATGTGCGTCGGTAGAATTTAAATGATGCATGCTTTAGCAAAACATGCTTGTCAAAATAAATCCATACTTAAAAATTGTATTTGTGAAATAGACTCAGACTTTATCGGCGGTCTTGAGTCCGAGCAACTTAGGGTCAATTATAAGCCAAATCTAGGTGACTGAATTTTGTTAAGTTTGCTGTAGGCTAGTTTGCAGTAAAGGGTAATTGTGATTTACGTTTAGACAAAAATATTATGAAGTTGGGCAAAACAAAAATTGGCTAAAGATGATCAGGCACGCATTGCCTGAATATTGGGCAATATTGCATCTTCTTTTCCTCTCTTAAAGGGTTTGGCATAGTTTTCCAAGTTTGAAGTTCCATTTTGTATAATAATAATAATTATGCTAAATATATTACTCATTGCGGATATAGTATCGAAAATAATATCGCTAGTGATATTCGTTTGTCTCGCAATGTGGTCAATAAGGAATCTAAAAGATCACGACGTTTCGTATGCTACTGCAATACTTCGTCAGGTGATAAAAACTGTTGTAAGCAAGGGTCTTTTATACTTTACGGGAGGACCGTAAAGCGGTCTAAAATTCGATCGATAATTGGAACAATAACGCCCAATGCCTATTGGTCGACGCACACGGTGATCAACCAATCACCAAGGCCGCTGGTTCGGCCGCTGGTTCGGCTGATGTACCAGGCCTATTGGCCGACGCATACGGTACTCGACCAATCAACGGGCCGCTGGCTCGGGCCGTCTGCTGAATGGAATCGACCGTTGTTGGCTGGCAGGACGGCGAGTGTCATGGCGGCGTATCGTCCGCATCCAAAATTCGGGGATATCGATCCCGTTGTCTCTGTTGAAATTATTAGGATTGAGACGGATATTGATAGCTTCTTTTACCCTCCGTGTATACCAATGCCGTTCTTGGGAAAGGCACTGAACCCCGTCCCAGTCTGGTTGATGCTGGTTGTCCCAAGCATGTTCGGCTACGGCTGAGTTGTCAGTTCGACGGAGTCTGACGTCCCTCTTATGCTCAGTGATTCTTTCTTGTATCGGACGGGCAGTTTCACCGATGTAGGATCTATCACATCCTTTACAAGGGATGTTGTACACAATGCCGTCCCGTCTATGTGGAGGAATTGGATCCTTGGGGCGTGTAAGTTGTTGACGTAGGGTGGTATCTGATCTGAAAACCGTTCGAATGCCATGGCTCTCTAGGCGGCGCTTGAGTTGTTGGGAGACCCCATCAATGTACGGCAAGACTGTAAAAGTCTTGTATACCTTCTGATCCCTGGGTTCCGACGATCTATTCTTGGTATTGTGTATAAAACGGCGTGGGTAACCGTTGAGACTCAGGGCACTGCGAACACGGGTCCGTTCTGTGCATGGCTGTTGTGGACTTGTCACAATGCGTGAAGCTCTGTCAAATAGACATTTCACTAGACCTCTCTTCACCGATATGGGATGGTGAGAGTCAAACGCTATGTACTGGTCTGTGTGGGTAGGCTTCCTATAGACTGAGGTGCTATTCATGTGTTTAAGCTACTTAAACACATGAATAGCCTTGAACCAACCATCCAGTTCACATCAGAGATAGAGTGTGAAGGGAAGATAGCATTCTTAGACACTCTAGTTCATAGACACGACAACCATAGGCTCTCCACCTCAGTCTATAGGAAGCCTACCCACACAGACCAGTACATAGCGTTTGACTCTCACCATCCCATATCGGTGAAGAGAGGTCTAGTGAAATGTCTATTTGACAGAGCTTCACGCATTGTGACAAGTCCACAACAGCCATGCACAGAACGGACCCGTGTTCGCAGTGCCCTGAGTCTCAACGGTTACCCACGCCGTTTTATACACAATACCAAGAATAGATCGTCGGAACCCAGGGATCAGAAGGTATACAAGACTTTTACAGTCTTGCCGTACATTGATGGGGTCTCCCAACAACTCAAGCGCCGCCTAGAGAGCCATGGCATTCGAACGGTTTTCAGATCAGATACCACCCTACGTCAACAACTTACACGCCCCAAGGATCCAATTCCTCCACATAGACGGGACGGCATTGTGTACAACATCCCTTGTAAAGGATGTGATAGATCCTACATCGGTGAAACTGCCTGTCCGATACAAGAAAGAAATCACTGAGCATAAGAGGGACGTCAGACTCCGTCGAACTGACAACTCAGCCGTAGCCGAACATGCTTGGGACAACCAGCATCAACCAGACTGGGACGGGGTTCAGTGCCTTTCCCAAGAACGGCATTGGTATACACGGAGGGTAAAAGAAGCTATCAATATCCGTCTCAATCCTAATAATTTCAACAGAGACAACGGGATCGATATCCCCAAATTTTGGATGCGGACGATACGCCGCCATGACACTCGCCGTCCTGCCAGCCAACAACGGTCGATTCCATTCAGCAGACGGCCCGAGCCAGCGGCCCGTTGATTGGTCGAGTACCGTATGCGTCGGCCAATAGGCCTGGTACATCAGCCGAACCAGCGGCCGAACCAGCGGCCGAACCAGCGGCCTTGGTCGATCACCGTGTGCGTCGACCAATAGGCATTGGGCGTTATTGTTCCAATTATCGATCGAACTTTAGACCGCTTTACGGTCCTCCCGTAAAGTATAAAAGACCCTTGCTTACAACAGTTTTTATCACCTGACGAAGTATTGCAGTAGCATACGAAACGTCGTGATCTTTTAGATTCCTTATTGACCACATTGCGAGACAAACGAATATCACTAGCGATATTATTTTCGATAATAATAATTATAGTTCATTCTTTTATAGCGCATTTCAGGACTGCAGGCCATCTCGTTGCGCTTTTCAGAAATAAATCATTACCCCGGTCATCGGATTCAGGCTTACCCTCACACAATGTATGCACATTCTAGACTCCCTGGGGAGCATTCCAGCCAGGCATCATTTAGTATGGTTGTACAATCATGCATTTCAATATTGCTATTAGTATATGCAATTTCAGATTGATGTTTTATATTTTGGGTTCTTCATATTTGTCTTTCTTTGTAATGTTCGGTAGCAGATTTGTGGACTTTTTTGAGGGGGGGGGGTAATTGAACCTTCACAATCTACATCATTAAAAGTCTACAATATCATATTCATGAAAAACAATAGTAGTAGTCATTGGGAATTCATTATTGTGTAATTTTTTGGTTATAGATACCTGGACATAACTGCTCACCTACATGTATATCTTCAAAAGTTCACCTCTTTGCCTTGTTGTCTCATTTTCATCTACTTTTCGTTAATTGCTTGCATTATTACCTTTCTTTCTCCAAAATCTCCTTAAAATCCTTATTTTTTATGAAGTTAGAGCAACCCCATTTAAATTTCCAACAATTAAAGCAGATCAAAAGATTAAGAAAAGGACAGCTCTCCTTTTATATTCTAATCATAGATTCATACCTCCATAAAATATGCACCACTTTTTAAAATCGACTCTGTGTCAAAATATGAGTTTTTAATGTCTTTCCAGCTCTTTGCAGACAATATAATCTAGTCTACAAAGCAGAGCCGATTAACTTAAGAATTTGACAAGAGGGAATTTGTTCCACTCAATTATTGCGGATGAACGTAATTAGAGTGTGTGAGTTTGTCTTTTCAGTCCCATCCACATTTGAATGGGCAATGTAATTGCGAACAAAAATTAGGTATGTATTTTGAAGAAGAAAAAAGTACACTGGCTTTAAGTTGCTCTATCCAAATTTGTTCATTTTCAATGGTCCTAATCTCCTTCCAATCACATTTGGTGAAAATGCTGTAAAATAAATTATTCTTTTCTAGGGCAGTCATTAGTGGTAGCCAGAAGATGGGTCGATAACGATGTAGCTACATGATGTACAGATTAACCTTGCATTAATAATGAGTTGGCCTAGCTTTGAATTGTGCAGGGGATGGTAGGGTGGGGTTTACCTGAAAGGCTGCCCTAAAATTAAGTGTGGGGGGCTGTTTTTTTTTTATTATTATTAATTCAGGCACATATATCAACTAGGGCAATTGATAAATTAAATGCTTTGAAGTTCATTCCCCTATGATAACACGATATAGAAATTTATGCAAACTGTCAATAGCTAATTGCATGCTAAATTCTGCTGTATTTTTGTTGTTGTAAAGCAACCAAAGTATGTGATCATTCATAAATTCCAGAGGACAATCAGCTCAGCATCCTATCTAAAGGGCTAGGCCAGTGTAAACAAAACATATTGGAGTGTTTTGGGACTTTTCATTTAACCAATCCATATATTTCTACATGTATATGTACATGTATGCACAGTTGCATAACCATTAAAGAGTGAAACTCACCAAGAATTCATGTTTGTTTGTCTGACTATTTACATGAACAGTGTATCTATCTACCGGTATTTGTTTGATTGTCTCTTGTTCTGTTTATCTGGTTATATCTGTAAGTCTGTCTGTCTATATGTCTGTCTATAACTGTCTGTTTGTATTTCTGTTTGTCTATAACTGTCTGTTTGTTTGTATGTCTGTCTGTCTGCCCGACTGTTTGGTTGGGGAGTCATGGCACTGACATAGACTATCAGAAAGGGTCATGAGGTCAAAAGGAGTATGACTGACTGAATAAGGTCATTGAGGAAAAATACCTATCAACATCTACGAACTTGTACCCACTCCTAAGATATCCGGTAAACGAAAATTCTTTATTCACTTCAGAAGGATGTTATTGCGCCTTCTGAAGTGTCTGGAATTGGGGCACTCAACAATTTCCATGGTTCATATAATAAAAAATAAAAAAAAACAAGTTAATAAATAAAATCAATAAACAAATAAATAAACAAATATATTAATGCAAATGATAAGTATTCCTGAACATATTTGACTGTTTCAAAGGTCATTCTTTGATTCTTATACATGTATGTTACTAGACAGATGTTAAAAAGATGGATCTCGGATCTGATGATTAACGATTACTATTTTAGGGGACAAAGCAAAAGTGATATCAGTTTGCCATGTGCAAATTCAAGGAATTGTACAACTACTATTAAGCATTTACATGCAGCCAACTACAAGGATTTGTCATTAAGGGCAACGTACAATTCCCTCCCTAAGACTATTTTAGACGAGTTATATTTGATGGCCTGCATATCTATCTGTTTCATCGCAATTAGAAATCTCACAAACATCTTCTGCCCCCGTCACTTTCTAGATCTTGTTGAAGTCTCTTTTTTAATTTCACGGGCCATTGCTGCCTCTGCATCCTAACTCTGCAAACATGCCCGCGCCACCCGTTCCAAATCCCCGTCTCCCACGAGTTTGGGATTCTTGATTGCAATTAAAGCAGACATGAATGTCAAGAAAACCTGTAATTGGTCGGGATTCATTAATTAGAGGAAGTACATTACTTGTTTTTGTAATAATCTTGATGTATTTAACATTCTTTTGATGTCATTAACAGGAGGTAATTGAACATGGGATGGGTGCTTTTCATGACAATTTTCTTGCATGATGACTCTTTATGATGAATTAAATGTACAGCTATGTTTGCACGACAACATGGAAATTTTAAGCATGAAGTTAGCGAAACCACAAAGTTTTAACCAACGACTCACTAACAATAGGTGTTCACAGGGGACTAAAACAACGAGGGGATTAAAGTTTTAAATTTACAAGCCTGGCAGGCTTAATTACAAGCTGGCGTAACCTCAAAGTTAATTGCATCTGCACAGTACCTACATGTGTAGCTTCTATTGGGGACCCCGGCTGCTTATAGTTTCTGCACTAACCATAAGATTGCTTGTGGTTTAAAACTTAAAATTAGACTTTCAGTTTCAAAAAGAGAGCATCACATGGTCCTTACTACTAGATAATCTCTTAGTTTGAAACCATGAGATAAACATTTAAGTTTACAAAGTCTCACATGAACCTGGCCTGCAACTATTTGTTCTTGTTTTACCGTATTTCACCTTTGAGGAGTGTAGTCAATGTCTGCTGAATTTTTTCCTGTTCCAAACTTCAGACATGCGTGTATTACGCTGACCTAAAAATAAAGGAGTTCTTCTAAGTCATAATCCACGCACGTACACAATATTAAATTGAGTTCATAAACTGTGAAATTAGGAAGACAATTCATTCGTTAGAGAAAAAGAAATGGTAAGGGTAATAAACTTTGAAATATGATTGAGCTGTCATGCATGAAGTAGTTTGACCCAGTATTTGACAAACTATTTCCCGGTGAAATCAAGTTGATGATGTTTCAAATATGGAAATGAGTAATTTTGTTAATGCTGACAATTGTTGTTTTGTTCATACTTATAAATGAGTTCCATTCCTTGCTCCATTTCACTTTAATTCTTTAATTTAATTCACCTCTCTTCTTTGTTTTTTCTTTGAACACAAAGGCAATTAAAGATATCCCTCTTCTTCTAGATCTTTTAATATTAAGTTTCTTTCTCTTTCTCTCTCTCTCTCTCTCTAGCTCTCTCTCTCTCTCTCTCTCTCTCTCTCTAGCTCTCTCTCTAGCTCTCTCCCCCTCTCTCTCTATAGCTCTCTCTCTCTCTCTCTCACTCTCACTCTCTTTGCCTTTATCCACTTCATTTTTCAATTCTATATCATTGTATTGTTTCCCCAAATATTGTACCTTTTACAAAAATTGATTTGTAGGCAGGACAGCAACTTGGAGAAATGTTAAAAAGATTAAGTATGTGAAACAAGCACTTTCATGCATATTAAAAAAATACATCATTCTGTTACTGTATCTCACAGAATATGAATTGAAGCTAGTAAACAATTTAAAGATCTGTTACAAAGCATGTGTAGATCTATGTGAAATAAGCACTGCCAAGCTAAATTGTGCAACATTCTCTGTAGTATTATTATCATACTACCTTTTAGGTTACATTTTCAAATTTCAAGCTTTGTCAAAATGGGGGAATTTTTTTTCATTTTACTAGGAAATATATAAACTGAAATTAACTTCGCAATGCCTTTAATAATGCACAATTAAAGGAAACTGGGTATTGTACCTACCGGTAACATTTTAAAGCTTCACAAATTACAACCCACAATATCTTTTTATCACAGCAGCTTCCCCAAGCTCGAAGGATGATTGCAATGAACCGCAATAATGCAAAATTTGAATAAAATAGTTGCGGTGCATTGTTAAGCCTCCATCACACCAAACTAGTTCTCACTTCGTTCTGGAACCGTTCTAGAAAATCGTTAAACAGGTTGTGGTCAGGGTAGAATGTGTAAATAATGTCTATAATACGATCCTCGTTCGTTCATGAACGAATAGTGAGTCAATACATCCATCTCGTCTGTACCCCATCTACAGTCAGTTCATATCAAGTTCAGATCGGGTAAATTTTCCATTTCAAGCAGTCCCAGCCCATTCGTAGTCAGTTTAAATCTGTTCTTAACTAGTCTCGAAACCAATACATCAAAAAAAATTGAACAGGCTCACAGTTCTAGAGCACCCTTCCCGTCCAAGCACGCGTCCATGAAGTTCTTAAACAGTTGCTACTACATGTACGTTCACTCTGTTTGCACATAGTTTGAGCCCGTTTGGCAACATTTTCCAGAATGCAGTGAGAACTAGTTTGGTGTGATGGGGGCATTACCATGCTTACAATACTAGTGGCAAATTATTCTGCGTTATTTGCAAAATACCATGCGAAAGAATACATTTCCGATCTGCAAATTTCTGTACTTTTTCTTTTATAAATGTGAACATGGCTTTCAAACAATTAATTCTACATGTCTGTCAGTAGACAAATATAAGCCCACAATATAAACAAGACATTAAAACTATTTCTCCCCGGTAGAAACCCAATATACCTCCCTCAGCAATATACACAAATTTTCTCATTAAATTTCTCAAATTTCTTAAATCAAGAAAACTTGCCCCACTTCACCCCGTTCCGGAGAATATCGCAAGGGAATAAAAAAAAAGACGCTTGCAGTGATTTGAGACATCTGTTACCCATCTCTGAAATAAATAACGCCTGTTTCTTGTGTAATATGAAACCAGGAGTGATATAGGAGAAAGTAACAGCGTAACAGGACGCAATTTGCTATGTCTGAGGGGCATCTAATCTATACCAATTAAAAGATGCTGTGGCTCCAAGCTCATCCACTTATTTTGCAAGTATCATATTTCGCACATCTCATTTCTATGATTTTTGTTGAGGTTGGATGGAGTAATGAGAAAGTTTAAAGGTACTATCAGAGTTTCTGAACAAATTTCAGTAACTCAGAGTTTTGTATTCTCAGCGATGATTAAGATACGTGTATCGGTAGATACTTTTAAAGTTGGATTTCAAAGTAAAGTTGAACAATATGGTGAAGTTGTTCAATTTTATTAAACAATGTGTTGAATTTGATCAATATTTTATAATGCAAATTGTGAATATTCTTACACATTCCTACTAAAAGAACAGCAACTCATTTATGTGAAATGTATGCAGTAAATATGTAAATTTGATACCAAACATGAATAACGGCATCATCCGATATTTGAAAAATTATCAATGTGCAAAATCAGCAGATGCTTAAAGAGAAGGTTGAGTTCTGGGAAGAGGTAAAAAATAATTTGTGAGTGTTATCATTGTTATTATGCAAGGGAGGAAGAACATCAGATCAAACATGTTCCCTGAAAAGCATGGCTCTTCAAATGCCTTCATATTCTAAATATGAATGAAACATCGTAAAAATCAGGGGGGGTAGGTTTTTGTCGCCATGTGCTCGTGTAGTCCCATAAACATCATTCTGTGTACAGTGCTTGTAACTTTGCCAAGATTTGGCAAAATTTCTTATCATTTTGATGAATCCAGAACCTTGCAATACACACGAATACTTATATACTAGATGATCAACCTCTCTGATAGATTCCACACCGTTTCTTTCACAATGCAATCACATGACCAGAACTCGACATTATCTTTAAGGACAGCTCTGATAGGCCAATTAAATGTGTTCAATACATATTTAATCCATTGACACAATTCAAAATATTCGATTTATTGATATAATTAAAAAACAAAAATCAAGTCACATCAAAGAAGTATCTGTGTACCAGTATACTACTTTTTAATATAACTCAGATATATTTATAACTGTAAAAAAACATTGATTTGTATTCTTGAATGATATTTTACATATCGTTAACACCTTCAAACATTAAATACAAGGGCATGCATACAATCTGCATGCCTTTTCTCCCTCATTTCATCACATAAAATAGATGACATTAAGCTTTTTTAATATCAAGCGAAGGAGGAATGCAATTTCCAAGGTTTTATTTGTGTTAAATCAATACAATTAGTCAGGTCTGACGATTCATTAGTACTCATTATTATCACCAGGAGCATTTTACAGTCCAATTTTCTCTAGATATCTGTGTCGTTCACTCGAGCCTCTTTCTCTCTCTCTCTCTCTCTCTCTTTCTTTCTCGTACCTCTGACATTTAGAAGTTTGGATCACTACTTTTGGGAATTTTTCTTTTCTTTTCCTTTTGTTTCTATGTTTTTTTTTCCTTTTTCATCTATTTCTAATTTATCTCATTTATTTCTATACTTTTTCTTTCTTCGTCTCATCTCTTTAGGTTTTCTTAATTGTGTGCTTTCCTGATTTTTTTGTTTTGTTTTCATTGTTCTTCCCTTCTTTTCGTTTACATTTTCTTCTAGCATCATCTACAACCATTATTCTGTAATTTCCATTAGCATTGTATTTATTTCCATAAGAATTGCCAAAGCTGTTGTATAAATATGTTATTTGCTTATATTTATAAAGAAAATCAGACAAATATTATTTTGTGTATTCTTTCCAAACACACATGAACACAAATCTCCTATCCATATTGTTTTTCAATATTCTTTACATAAGTGTGGTCTACACTTTGATTAACTTTCACATTTTATCATTAATCATAAATTGATGAGTACTTCTTTCATTACTATCATTAAATTGTATATATATTGGCCAACATGGCAACCCTTTGGATTTCTTTCAGCTTATAATAAAGATATTATGTACATTATTCATATGACGAGGGTTGATTACATGACTGCTTTATATTATATATCACAGTTTTCCAACCTTTTTATAGTCACAGCGTCCTTTTGAGAAATAAAAAGTTGTGCATCACCCTCCCAAATTCATTACATAAAATTCATTTTTCCATCACTCTGGTACATGTCAAGTGCCATGTACACACATACGGACACATTTTGTTTCTAAAATAACATTTTTAGTAAGGTAAAATGTTATTTTAAACAAACTAGATACTGTATGATAATATGTATGGGGGCACCTCGATGTCCAATAAATGAATACCAAATAAATACAATCAGTCATCTTGAATATGATATGAGGATATTCGGGCACCTTGCTGTCAAAGAGATATTGTTGGACTGCGTTGACTCATTATGTGAAAATTCAGGCACTTCACTGCCTGAATTGATACAGTTTCTAAATGTTCTTCATAAAAATACATTGCGGTTTCCATTTCTTTTTCTCCAGAAGATAGATGGGTATTTTATAATGGATCCAAAAATAATTAATGTTTACCAAATTTCTCTCGAGGCACCCCTAGAGATGGCCTGTGATGAGGGGAAAATTTCTCCTCTGAAGATTTTCTGAAGGTCATCGCAGTAGTTAGCAAGAATTGTGGATGGGAAACCCTTGATTAATACTCTAATCACCAATATGCTTAACTTCTAATTTCCCCCTTTTTTGTCTACTATCTACTTACATTTAAATAGTTTGTCAGCAGACTCATCGACTATGGGGTCAATGCCTCAATTATACCAACAGTTTGTAGTTTTCTCACTGCTCGCACCCACTCTGTTAAAAGAGGTGATGACATTTTGAAAGCGAGAATCCTTTATACTTCCAGCTTGCCCCAGGGGACAAAAATAGGGCCCCTTCTCATTCTTACCATCGTCAATGACAAATTACCCAGATCATACCATCGCAATGACAAATTACTCAGATCATTCCATCGTCATTGACAAATTACCCAGGTCATTGGGAATATATCAATGACATGAGCATCATAGATATCCATTGTAATGCTGATCTCTCATCGTTAAAAACAAATACTTGATCACCTTGAGGAATGGTGCTAATTGAATGATATGAAACCGATTCCAACCAAGAAAAGGAATCCAAGAACCTCTGAGCCCAAAACCCCCCCCCCCCCCCCCCCCCCCTCTGCAACATCATTCTTCTAGATCCAATTCTGATGCCAAGCCTCAGATAAACTTGAGATGAAACTCAAAGGCCCGAATTCACAAAGGAGGTTTAAATTTAAAGAGAAGGTTGAGTTCTGGGAAGAGGTGAAAAATAATTTGTGAGCATTACTCATTCCTATTATGCAAGTGTGGAAGAAAATCAGTTAAGACATGTTCCCTGAAAAGCATGGCTCTTCAAATGCCTTCATATTCTAAATATGCATGTAACATCGTAAAAATCGGGGGCCGGCTTTTTACGCCACGTGTTCGTGTAGTCCCATATACATCTTTCTGTGCAAGTGTTTGTAACTTTACCAAGACTTGGCCAAATTTCTTATCATTTTGATGATTCCAGAACCTTGCAATACACACAAATTCTTATATGCTAGATGATCAACCTTTTCTGGTCGGTTCCACACCGTTTCTTTCACAGTGCAATCGCATGACCAGAACTCAACTTCATCTTTAACCTATGGTTTAAATCTTCATTTACATAACCCATGGTCTAAAATAAGCGCAGAATAAGCGTGACACAGTCAGACATCCAATATTAGACTTGCGCAAGGCAAGGCTTATTTTGCGCTAATTTTTAAAACATGGGTTAAGTTAAACCTCTTTTGTGAATTCGGGCCAAAGGGAACACACACACTGAATGTGAATGAATTCATCTCCAACAATTCACGATTATGATGAAAAAATGCACACACATTTGCATAAAGCATCATGTAGAATTATAATTTTTGCATAAAAATATTTATTTTACAGTTATGAAATGTCAACAAATATGATAGAACCATATAAATAGGGCTCGTGCGCAGTAGTACCCATCTTTTCCTTTGTTCCGTAGCAGTAAGGACATCATTTTTGTCAGCATGCAGACGGAGGAGATTTTCGAATCGGTAACTGATGAGTTGACGGGAGCTGAAAAGGCTAGTTCTTTAGAGTGCAAGCTTGCTGCACAGTCAGAGGATCTCAAGAAGCTCTCATCAACCATGTCTCGGTTTATGGACATTATGTTGTACTGTTTGAATAATATTTACCATGCATTACCTTGGACCCCTCTGAAAACCAGCAATTTCATTATGTATATATTTTGATTTGAATCTTTCATGTTGTCCTTTGATATGGACAATAAATACTACTACGACTGCTATGACTGCTACTACAAACACGAATACAGAGACAGCCTAACATGAGAAGCATGGGGGCAACTCACCTATTTAAAACAGGGCCAAAGGGGATTTACTGAGTATTTTCACAGATAAAAGATTCCGTCTATCTGCTCTTCAGGGCCAAAAGCAATAATCCAGAGTTGGATTTGGAGATTAGTGTAATGAAGTCAAACGCAAATTCAAGCTTCATCCCAGAAGAATGTGACCTACATAATGTACATGTATATCAAAGCACAAATTATCTCAAACCCCCGGTCTTTGATAGCCTAGTGCCTGGGATGACTAAGGCAGTGACACTTCCCTCGAAGAAAGAAAGCATTACATTTGTTGTGAAGCAATATCTAAAACTGGAGAATGCAACAGTCGGTTACACCCCAAGGATACCTCTTTACAACTTTGATAAGATGGCTACCACCGCACACAAGCCTTTTATTAACCGGGCGCCGGGCGATTTTTACCCAACGGTCCCTGACTTTTGGCGCCCGGTGAGACGGGGAAAATGAGAACCGGGCGCCGGTCATTTTTTATTTTTGGCGCCCGGTCTGGGAGAATTAAAATTTCCTGTTTCAGAAACTTACACATGTCTAGCACTAAATGCTCACCGATGTGACAAAAACTTACTTGATACAAGTTAAATGTGGACTGAATGTACCCTAACAAATCATTTTATGATGAGAGTCCTAATTGAAATCGCCCCGACTACGAGCGGCAGCTAACGTATATCTCCTTCTCCTAGCGCCATGCACCGCTAGGGTTAGGGCGGGCGGCTAGCTAGCCATCGTGCAGAGCGGAGATCGAGAGTGGGCGAGCAACACTCTCACTCCATCTAAAAGTTTGACTTCGTTGTGAAAATCTTACTTTGAAAAACGATTCTCAAAATTCAGGATACATGGCCTGAATAATCACGATCCAAACTTTGATTTCACAACTCTTTTCCTGGAACTATATAAAAATCGTGGCAATCATGATGGAAATAGATCACAATTTCGGAGTTTCGCGCACGAAGTCCGATCTATGAAAATAATCGGGAAAATTTTTTTTTAAGTTTTCGGCTATCAAATACTTTTAAAAAAATGCATAGCTGGGATTAGTTTGTCAATCAGAGTTTTGTAGACTGTGTTTGTAGATATTTAGTGTTTTTCATGACTTTGAAATTAATGACATAAGTCTAAAAGAGGTAAAAAATGCGAGCCGCCACTTTGGATTATAATGTAAGCACGCATTTTGTTTTCCATTGTCATTATAATCCAAGATGGCGGCTCGCGCATGTTTTGCATGTTTTGCCTCTTCTCTTGGACTAATTATATTATTAATTAATTTCAAAGTCATGAAAAGGCACTTCATATTAACAAACATTGTCTACAACAACTCCAAATGACAAAATAATCCCAGCTTTGCATGTATATTTAGTATTTGATAGCCTAAAACTTGACAAATTTCGATTTTTTTTTTTTTTTAAATGTTTTTTTAATATTTTTTTTGTTAATTTTTGTTTTGTATCCCCCCTTCCGATCCCATTAAAGCCCCAACTTACAGGGTTAATTTATAGTGTACTAATATAGACTATATAGACTGAATAAAGAATAAGTAAAAGGTAAAGAATACATATTTTCATCAATTTTGGAAACGGCTCCTGGTCCTGGAAAACGGCTCCCGGTTCTCTAAAAAAATTAACGACCGGGAGCCGCTTTTTCAGATATTTGGCTCCCGGTCTGCTTTTTCTTAACAAAAGGCTTGACCGCACATGAGCCCTATTTAAATTTAGGTTTTCTCTACTCCCAAATGACATTGTTTTTAGACTATTTGAAGAGTATTAAAAAAAAAAATCATTCAACAGGTACAAAGTAACTCCATGCCAGAAACCCACTCTTACAAGTTCACAACATGAAAGGGCGAGGCTTGCAGCTCTAGACAATTTGTCTAGTAAATTAGGTTTTCATTGCTCTCATTCAATTACTCCCTCTCTCTCTCTCTTTCTCTTTAAGTGCCATAGCAATTAAACTTTGGCGATCATGCTGTTCCACAACCCTTGGCTCCTAGCCTTCTCTATTAGCACCACTTCCAGTTCTTTCACTCCTCTCTCTTCTAACAATTTCTTCAGACTGTCCATCCAAAGTATCCTCCTTCTTCCCCTACTCCTCCTTCCCACAATTTTCCCTGTCAAAGCAAGATTCTCTAGGCTTTCTTTACGTGTAATGTGATCCATGAACTTTAACTGCCTAATCAACATCTCACGTATCATTTTCCTTTGCACTCCAGCTCTTCTAAGAACTTCCTCATTTCTAACCTTGTCAGTCCAAGGGATTTTCATCATTCTTCTTAAAAACCACATTTCGCAACTTTCCAAACGCTTTTTAGTATCAGAGGCTTAAGTCCCTGTTTCACTACCATAGATAAGTACTGGGTAGATGTAACAATTCAGTACTCTTATTCTGGTCCTCATACCCATTGTGCGATGTGTCAGAATTTTGCCTAACTTTGAAAATGCAGATTTAGCGAGAGCTATCCTTCTCTCAATGACACTGTAGACTATTCCCTGCAAAACTGGGTTGGCAGAAGATTAAATTAAAGACACTTCATTGAGAGAAAAGGAGTATCAAGTTTCACAGACAGTTCAGTAAATCCAATCAATTAGGATGCACAGAAGCCCTTTAGTCTTACACTAACACTTAATTTTACCAAAGGCTTTATTTGTTCAAAGATATAGGGTTAAGGTTAGGGTTAAGTTAGGTATACTTTTAGGGAAAGGTATCATGTTTGAGTGTTTAATCAAGGATTGAAGTTAAATCTTTGATTAGAGTAGGAAACGAACTGCGATTGTCACCAGAGCATATGCCGTAGAATCATACGATACTGTAACATCACTAAAGAGGGCACCTCCCAGTTAACCCTTTGGTAGTACCATAATCAAAAACCTGAGAACAATCTCCGTATTACTCCCTGAACTGCCGATAAAATTGTTATGCTTTATACCGTTGAAGCAGCAAGAAATCTGGCACCAACTTGATCCGAGAAGATTCTTCAAATTGATTCTGTCTTTAGATAGTGTGATACATGTACTTGCCAAAGTTTTGTGTTGCTATCTAAATCCATTACATGTCAATGGTGAGTAAATGAAAGGCTCATTCAGACCTGATGCAGTACATAATAATAATAATAATAATAATAATAGCCTAATAGTCCACTCCAAATTTTTTAAACCGAAACGGAAATTCTTTTTGCCCAATTGATCGTGAGCCCGGCAGCCATTGCCTCAACAACAAAAATCTGTCAAAAATTAAAAACATTCAACCATAATGCCTATCAAAAATATGTATGTTACAAGACATGAATCAGAAATGTATATACCGTAGGGGCTTTGTTGCCACAGCTACAATTTTTTTATTTTACTGCCAGTTGAAATTCATTGGCAGTCAATTTTCATAATTCTTTTGCCATGGATGTTTTCCTGTTTTAAGCGGTTGCCACTTAATGCTTAAACAGGGCATAACTGTGCCTCCTGGTGAATATCTGGCTGCAGTACATATAGTCCTTGGCTACCTGCAAAAAGGCCATAACTGCTATGGACAATACATAGCTCTTACTGCCTTCAACCAACAAAGTGCTGTTTCAAGCCACAGAGTAGTCAGTGTCCATGTGTATTGCATCTTAATTCACTGACATTAGATTTGAATTTATTTAACAATTATTGTGTCTGTGTGTGCACAGGACTCTAAAGTAGCGAACCTGTTGTCCCACCAGAAAATACTCCAACTTGCATATCACGCAGGTGAGGGAAATTCGGTATGACAGTAGGTTAGGGCACAGTGCATCATACAAGACATGTAGGTCGTAAAAGTAAAGTCCGATTTTGGTGACTGACAACATCCGTTATTGGGTAATCACCCAAATGGTATCATATTCCCCATGAAAACACACTACTATCAGTTTTTAAGCGAATGTGACAAAATAGTACCATACCTGGAATGATCGACTCAAGTCCTGCAAAGTGTTCTGGATTGATGGCAGTCCGACAGTCTGGCAGCTTGATCATTTCTCTCAGTTCTTTGATCGTAAATGAGATGTTAAGAGGACCTCTCCGCCCTACGACGTGAACTTTCTTCACTTTACTCTTCTTCAAGGCTTCTATGGCATCGGCAGTGATATCAGTTTTCTATTGTGGAATGTGACAAGAGTTTACAAAGCATTTGCTCTCGAGAAATATATCTTTGATTCTGGTTCCCTTTTTTCATTGTTTTATCTTGATACAAGTAGTATTCTATAATATCCAGTTTATAAAATTCATTAACTCATGTTTAATTTCAAGAAAAAAAAGACAAGATTTGATTTAAACCTATTCTCTAGTCTTAGTATTTAGCAGTACACATGCATACAAGACTGTCCTATACATTGTACCATCATCATCATCATCATCATCCACCTCATCCTCATCGTCATCATCATCCTCCTCATCACCATCATCATCACCACCATCATCATCGTCACCCCAATCTTCATCATCACCACAATCATCATCATCATCACCACAATCTTCATCATCATCACCACAATCATCATCATCATCATCGTCACCATCATCATCATCATCATCATCATCATCTTCTTCATCATCATCATCATCATCATCATCATCATCATCACCACCACAATCATCATCACCTTCAATGACTAACCTTTAATATGTCTAAAGGAGTGAGGAGTATCCTAGCAACATCTAAAGCAACATTACCGTGACCTATCACCACAGCTGTATCTGTATCCATCATCGGGTCGAGCTGCATAAGAAAGAGAAAATTATCATATGAATAAAGTAAAACTATTACACAAACAGTTATGGTACATTGTATAAATGGCTGAGCACTGTAGTTACCAACGGAAAAGACTTACATGTATGTTTTTACAGAAGAAAGTACACACAAACTAATGCAATACAGTTTACTGAGTGATGCACAAACTTAAAGATGGCCCATCAACCAAATCCAGGCTATCCAAGTGGCAAATGAGTATACCATCATATCAACACTTGTGGATTGAAGCAACTTTGCAAACACTGTCCTCTTTGCCTATTCAAGGTTGATTTAACAGGTATTTGCTCCTAATCCATTGCCTATGGAAACCAATTGGTTCTGATATCAAGCCTAGGCATGACAGGTTTCAGAAGGCATTTAAATGCGATTTCCAAGGCACAATTTTAGTATTTTTTAAATCCTTGTATTCTACTAAATTGATAAATTTGATATATTCAATTGAATTGAATTGAAAATGATAAACTGCCCATGTAGTGAAAGTGAACATGTGCATATCCAAACATGGTACAAATACCATCATGCTGGACTCTCATTTATACCAAAAATAACAATACAAGCATTTAAAACATTACAAAAAGATATTATTGCTTGTGACATATGTTCTACTCGGTACTAACCTTTGAATGCTCTGGAAGTCCATTGTACCAGCCAACAAACTTTCTAGCAGAGTAGAACCCTGGTAAATCTTCTCCTGGTACGTTCAGCATCTTGTCACTTTCAGCACCATAACTCTGTAATTTGATTTGATTAAAACTGCTGTTATTCTAATCTATACAAATTTAACATTTATTCTGGCCAATAATACAAGATTTTGCTCTTCTCTTATGCTTGGAAATTTAGAATTGTATCGTTTAGTGGATAAGTCAGTAGATTATTGACCACATGATTCATTAATTTAGTCGCTGCTACTGACACTTCTATCCTTTGGCAATATAATCTACATTTGCTTTTCTTGACTCAGGTGAAGCATATGGGTTGTCAGTCAGCATTCCTTTTGTGATTTAGTGCCTTATACAGTCAGAGGAAAAATGTAGCATTTTGTATTTGCAGAACCAATAGTAATTTTACAATATACCTCTGTTATCAATTAGTACTTGTAATAAATAAAAACATGTGAGTTAACTCAGTAATCCAAATATTTTAAAAGGTCATTGAACCAGAGAAAACATTACCGTAATTAATGGTGTATTAACCTCACCTTTTTGCCGCCGAAAAAATTCAAAGTCGGGGTTGCGGTTTATACACAGTACACCCAATTTTTTTTTTTTTTTTTTTAAAGTTTTGATTTATGCCCCTCCACCTGGCGCTATGCCTGGCAATATCTCCCAGCTCAGTAATCGGTGTGTTGACTCACCACTCGGAAACTAGAACAACACTCAAATTTGTCTGTCATCTTGGTTTGAAAGTAATCTTTCTGATAGATTTTAATATGTAGTTTATAATAATAATTCCTCCAATTTTTTTTCTATAACACGGCGTACTACAAGGTTCTATCCTAGGTCCTCTACTGTTTTTTAAGTCGGCAAAAAAAAAAAAAAAAAAAAAAAAAAACACGAGGGCGGTTTATACAACGTTAATTACGGAAGGTATTTTGAGGTGGTCTCTCTTAAACTATAGCAAACAAAATAGACAAAATATACTTCATTTTAGGTTCATACCATTAAAAATATTCCTTTTAAGACATATGCTTTCATACATCTGTGTACCATAAGAAAATGTAAATGATGCTGCTTACCAATACAACAGCACTGTATGCGTCTAAGAGTTCCTTGACCTGTACATCTTTGCCTATGCTGACCCCACCTATAAAGTGGCATCGACCGGCTGTGGCGAGTGTTGTGAACTGGTTGATGACATTCTGTGAAGGGAGTAAAATAAGAGATAACTGTGAATGTAATACAAAGTTACTAAGCAAAGCAATTGAAAATCCAACTATTCTTATTCAGAACTTTAATACACATCTAGCATCGTCAGTGACCTCCTTTTAACCTCTCACAACAACCAAGCTGGTGATGCAGCTTTCTCCTCCACTGCCTCCAAACTCTGGAACAAGCTCCCTCATCAACTGAAATCGTCAGGAGAATACTAGTAATTGAAACAGAGTTTTCAGACATACCTGTATATGATATCTCTTCTGAAACCTTAAGCATTCATTAAACTCACTCTCTCACTGCTTGGTAACTTGTATATATTTTAACACTTACTCATGGATGACATTTCAAAGAACTTTGCATCCACTGGAAAAGGCGTTACATAAATTGCAACTACTGTTACTTTTATTACTCTCAAAAAGAAGGAGCCGCTACACATAATTCAGTTGGCTCAACAAGACTCAAATGTAGTGCCAGAAATTAGCTAAAGTTTTCCTTATAGTTTTAAATCTTATTAAAGCTTATGGAAACATATTTATCCATTCTGAGTCTGATATTGATCACAAATCATCCAACACTGGATGGTGCGTAACCTTGTGATAAAGGAGTAATTCAATTTGATTCTGGTCAATATTAAATCTCTCTAAGACAGCACCATGTAGTAACACACATTCATTTGGAGCAACTACAGTGACAATTTTCCTTTCATACTGAATGTGTCTGGCTTATAATTGTTACCTTTACGTCTGGATGATCTGGTGCCACGCCATACCTAACAAGACCGAAGGGTACTGGAAGACGGTCGTAGATGTCTACATGTAATGACTTGTCACCCTGCAGGGAGGTCAAGGAAAGAAACCAAACATATTGTGTAACTGCATTTAACTTTACCATACAAGATAGACACAAGATGGAAAAATTTCATTATTTATGATTAATATACATAGTACTTCTGGGCATCGTTTCATGAAACAGTCATTGGTACAACTTCACCGCCATCCCATTGAGACATGTGATTGATTAAATACAAGCATTTCAATGGGTTGTCGGCAAACTTGTACTTATGACGGTTTTGTGAAACGCTGCTGTGAACTTTATGTGATATTTATGCAATATATCCAATTCAACTGAGATTAATCACAAATTGTAAAGCTTATACCATATTTAAATGAAATGGCAGTTATTTTGTGTCCCATACATTACCAATTAACTAGGAATAACAAATGATCAACATTGGAAAGGCATAATTCTAATAACAGTTTGTATGATCAATGGTATCTAATTGCTATGTCGAAATCCTCATAGTGAAAACCAGTGATAATCTGACTTCAAGAATGTCAATAATTCAGGGATACCGATTGGTTAACTCAAATGAGCCTCAAACACCAGACATGTTGGAATCCTTTATGTGATGTCAAGAAGCCTGGAAAAATTCCTGAAATATGTAGGCATCAAGGCCTGAAATAAAACTATGGCCTAAAAACTGGCGTCTGTGATAATAGGCTATTTTTGTATTGTGACCTGTAACATTTAGGTCTGTTAACAGTCACCTGTTAACAATCAAAGTATATCAATACCGGTAGCAGAATTCAAATTACATACATTAGTTGTTGCTAGGTGGGATAAACACTATGGATTACCCTACTTAACAACACATAATATATGCAATGTACATTCTGACTATTGACATTTAATTACCGTATTTGTAATAAACAGGTGAATGAAATCATTTTTGGCATTTAATAATCATAAATTTAGTTACATTACGAAAATGGCGTATTGTACCAGAAGGAAGATACTCACCTTGAGCAGTGACTGTGCTGTATAGAATCCTGCAGGTCCGCTGCCAATGATGCATACCCTAGGGTTGCTTGCAGACTGGGAGGACAGGAGCCGGGCTGGGTGACTGGTCTTGTGAACACATGCCGGACATAGCAGCCGACTGGAAAGGTATCTACGCAGTACCCACGACATATTCTACCACTGTGATGAAAAGATCTGGAGAAAAAAGGAAAAATGTATACGATGATAAGCCTCTCAGCCTACTCTCCTTTCATGCTACTACGTTGTCAAAACTAAGCATGAGGTTGCATTCACGCACCAATTTTTCAGCCAGGATCACAGTTTTGAAACACTTTTAATTCACAACACAGATGCATGATTGCATTTTTTTCTCCAGTCATATATTTAATCATGATCGAGGATTGCTGATTTGAAATATCTAAAACGGTGCATTTTGAATGCCAGTTGCAGTTTGGTTAGAATCTCGATTTGTGAAAAAGCACAAAATACATCATGTCACAATTAGGTTCTGGTTCCATTGCAAACAAATTGCAAGCCCTCCTAAGATAAGACTACCAGAGAAAAAACACAGAAAGATAAGAAATGATAGAAAAATAGCTGAAATAAGATAAAAGGTAGATCTAGATAAAATGAGGAGAAAAATAAAGAAATAACATGAGAAAAGAAAGGAAAAAGGATGTTACGGAGAACACTGTATTCAAAGAAAAACAAAGTTCAGACAAAACATGTCCCCAAGTCCCTGAATTGTCACTACAGCTTCCATAATATGTCTTCCCAAACATTCACATTCAGGCGCTAGTATGGTAAGGTATCCAAAATATAGCCTACTAAAACAGACCCCAAATTTCGGTAAATGTCAAAATAAAGATAATGATTTAAAAGGCGTTATGTTTCTTACCTGTTTCGTGTCAATTTTGTTGTATTTGGGGGAGTATTTTTCGGAAAAACATTGATTTTAATATGCACTTTTTCAAAGGTTTTTCTTCTTCCTCTTTCTTTCTTTTTATATTCTTTTTCCCTTTCCCTTCTCTCTCTTATTTATTTTTTGGCGGGGGGGGGGGGGGGAGGAGGCAAGAGCCCTTCTTCCCCTTTTCCCTCTTTTCTTCTTCTTCCTTTTCTTTTATATTCTCTTTCCCTTTCCCTTCTCTCTCTCTCTCTTATTTATTTTTTGGCTGGGGGGGGGGGAGGCAAGAGCCCTTCGCCCCCGTTTACCTCTTTTCTTCTTCTTCCTCTTCGTCCTTTCCTTTTACATTCTCTTCCCCTTTCCCTTTTTTCCTTCTCTCTGTCTCCCCCATCAACATAGTAATAACGAATAAGACCACTCTGTAATCAAGACCATTCAATTTATTTAATACATTTTCGATATACCGGTACTTAAATTGGCAACTATTATCTTTTGTCCCAGATCCTCATTACGGTAGATGACTTCACACAGGCGCGCGCCCGCACGCAATCCACCATCAGTATGCATTTGTATTTTTGGCGTGAAACCTTTGAAAAAGTGCATATTAAAATCAATGTTTTTCCGAAAAATACTCCCCCAAATACAACAAAATTGACATGAAACAGGTAAGAAACATAACGCCTTTTAAATCATTATCTTTATTTTGACATTTGATTATATATTTACCGAAATTTGGGGTCTGTTTTAGTAGGCTATATTTTGGATACCTTACCATACTAGCGCCCACATTCACAATCACATTTCAGCACTCATACCACACACTATGTAGAACGTATGGGACTACAATTAGTCAGCGCAAAAATGTGTTATGCTCGGGTAATCTCAATATAACCACCGACAAATATCAATAAGTGCAAGGAATAAGCAATCAAATCCATTCAAAACAAATTTCAACAATTTCAATCGTTCAAATTTTATATTTACCTTTCAAAACGTTGGTGAGATTGGGTCTAAATTTAGCTGAATTTATCTGTCCTCTTCTTACATCTATGGAACGCCAAAGGGTAACCCACGAAAATCCTTTATTATTTTATACAATTTGTTATTTGTAGTATTATTATTAACAGAAGTAGTATTATCATTTTGTGTTATCAGTATTATTATTTTTATTATTTATTATTAGTTTTAGTAGTAGCAGTAGTTTGTTATTTGTTGTCGTTTTTGTTATCATCATAATCATGATTACGAAATTGTTTGGATAAGCTGATAAGAGTTTACCAGAACAAATCAATTAATTTTTTGAAGGAGGGATACCCTTTGGAACACCCACATTTGTTGAGGAATGCTTCTGGAATCTGTCACCTAGAAAAATCCCCAATGCATTGACAAATATAGGGTCTTAATTTGTACACCCCCCCCCCCCTCTCTCGCTCTCTCTCTTTGAAACCCCAAGTGGAACACCATAAGTAGGCTTCACAACTCCAAAGATACCCTTCACCTTCAAAATTATGACCTTTTTTTTTTCTTCTTCCTTTCCTTTTTTTCTCTCTTAGGTCATACAAATATATGACAATGTTTCACTTTTTTTCAGTTTGTGGATATTCTCTAGCTCAAAAATAATGACTGTATTCGAAGAAGAAAAAAAAAGATCAGACAGAACATGTCCCAGAGTCCAAACGGAATTGTCACCACAGCTTCCAGTAATATATGTCTTCCCTTCATTTTGTAAGAGAACGATATGGGCATATGGTTAAAATGGAAACAAAATGAGAGAAAGTGGCAGCTTGGAAAGGATGCCCTTTATGAATTTCTTTCTTTCTTTCATCCTTTTTTATTTTGGCTAGGGGAGGGGGGAACAACCCCAACTTCGAGGCCCCGGGTCTTAAGTTCGTGTTTTTCTCTCGCTCCATCTCACTCTCCCACATCCCACCCCCCTCCATCTCTCTTTCTCCCTCTCTCTCTCTCTTTTTATCTCCTCTTTTCATTTTCTAGTTTACATCGATAAGTTAAAAATGTCACACTCAAAAGTTAAAGATGTACACCGTAATTCACTTTCATGTTTTAAATTCATTTATTATATCCTTCATATATATATATATAAAGGTAAAATCTCCACTCTTTCTTCTATATATAAGATAGATTAAAATTGACACAAGTGAATTCAAATTGCACCCACGTTGTCTTCATAAGGGACGGGTATTCAAGTAAGGCAGAACAATAAAAATATGTCGACACAATATGCCGGAATACCACATAAAGCTCATTTTTTTACAAGACACATATATTCTCAAAAGTTTAAAGTCACAATCACACGCAAGTACAAATAGTGTTGAGAGCCAGAAGGGCATTGACCTTGTGTGAAAGGATCTGACTTAACACCTTTCTGGCTCTAAGCAAATGACTGTTATTGTTATGGAGTGGCACAAAGCGGCAACCCAACTAGTTCATTTTTATAATGTTATCATTTCACACACATAACTCTTAAAGATGAATTCTAGTCTATGTGCTACTCGATATGAAAACACCACCGTCTTTCCCTTTCTTCTATTTTTTTCTCCTTTTCTTCTGTTTTTCTTTCAATTTTCTTTGCTTGTTTTTTCTTTCTTTTCTATTTTTTCTTCTTTCTGATTACACTTCTAATGTTAGTGATGTTTGTTGCAGATATGAAACAAGATCACACAAATATGTAGATTGTTCACCAAAGTTAGCTTTTCCATACTACAACATTGTCTAACTTTATGACTTTATGCAAATCATGTCAGTTCAACTTCTCAATGTTGAGCTCAAAAGTACTGTAGTCAGTCAGGAATTCTTTTTGTACTTTATTCCCCATTTCAAATAAAAAACTACATGTAAACGTATTTCAATCCAGTACTTGAACGTATGTAGATAATTTCATAAAGGATATACCATTATGTACTGCTTAATACTGTAGGTCACCAGCCCACAATCTTACATGTAGAACACACATTTTGACTGCAGTACATACATGTACAGTTAACAATTATATTATTCATATTCCTATCAAATTTTGTACTTATTTAGGTACACATATGTGAATTTAATTGATTTGTCCCGATTTATGTTTCATAAGAATGTGACAAATTAAAGCTTACAAAGGCCTTAATTCAACCAGTCCACCTTTCATTTCTGAGTTACAAAAAACCCATCAAATTTAAAAGGAGTACCTGAATAATTTAATTGTTAAACAGTATATGCATGAAGCTATGATATGAACCAGACACACAACAGTGGATTGGGGGGGGGGGGGGGGATGGGAGGGGGCTGAAAGAACTTTCAAAAAGTAAAATCTGTAGCTACTTCAGTCTAGAAACATGAAAAGCTTATATGAACACCACAAACATTTACCTATAAATTGTCACAAAACACTCAAATAAACACAGTAAATGAAAATGTTCAATTTTTTTTAACTCGCAAATTTTGGCACATCGTTCAGTACGCACCCCTGAACACTAGTAGAAATGTTTTCTGCCTCGTCACTTATTGAACATTTGCAACTGTTGAAATACAATTGTGTTTTTTGACGTTCATTGATAGAATAACATTTATAGCATACATCCTATTGCTGTAGAATATGTCACTATGCAATCCTCAATGCAAACATCTATGAATACACCTTGAAAGAGAATACACAGGTAACATCTAAAAAACACAAGTGGAAGAACTGGGGACTCGCCATTTACATTTGAATACAGGATTTTTTTTGTTCCATTCATTCAATGAAGCCTGACTGAATACAAAGGGATTGTCATCTCTGAATGCCATGAGATTCCCTCTCTCATTTTACAAGTTCAGCATATTTCCACCAGTGTAAAGAAAATGCAATTTTTTTTTCTTTTATAGAAAAGATTTCCTAGAGGGCAAAGTCCATTATTTTCATTTCTGTACATTTGTAGTTCTTGATTTCTCAGTTTTATAGAATTTTGTTAATGTATTTATTTTATTTACACGTATACATGTAGTAGTAGCTGTCTGTCGCAAAGCGACACTGACCGCCTTCACTTTCATGTATACATGTATTACACAAGTAACTACTAAAAGTATTTATGTTTTTACTGGTCCTAACTTTGAATTATACTACCAGCAATTGTAGTACATGTACAATTGAAAAGTCAACATAAATGTTAACTGCGACTCATTTGCGAGCGACATAAAGACTGAGCTACAGAATTCTTCAGTTATTACCCAAATGACAAGGCATATTATGAGAAGTTTTAAAACATCCTGGAGTGAATATTTATGAGTACGCAGACAATTCACCTTAACAGGGTGATGCAAAGCTTTTGGAAGATTTCAGTCGTGCAGAGGGGTAAAAATAGTACACAAGAAAACGTCCAAATAATAAGAGAGCAAAGAAAGTCAAACAATATTACCAAAATCCAAGCAATTACAAAACCCACATGCGAGTGAAACTAAATTTCGTCATCCCCGACACCCCCAACGTTGGTAAAAGAACTGTTGAAATCAAACTACACACCCTTGAAGAGTAAAGCTCAATATTCTAACAAGCAAAATGATTTGCATCTAGTGCAAGTGACTTAAAGCAAATTATCAGCTGCCCGCAAGAAGGCCATTACTGCCATTGCTAATACATGGCCTTTTTGCGGACAGCTGACAAAATGAAGTTCCCGAATCATCCTTCTTTTCCCCAAGAACAATCATGAAGTGAAGGAACTACAAGTAATTTCCAGCATTACAAATTCAAAGTGAAAACATTCTCTTTTCTCATTCTGCTTTCCACACCGATTCCATCTATCATATATTGTTTTCATACAGTAAGAATGTGCTCCTCTCCTATAAAAAATATATATATATACTTTCATAAGAATCTCTCTATATATCTCTCTCTAATTCTGATTGCTACTCCATACATCACACCCATCCCACTCATAAAAAGGCATCATTTAGACCCTGAGTACATGTAGGAGTAAAATCTGAGGCTGAACAATGCGCTTCGAAAGGCTACATTTATCAGCATATCACCAGTGTACTTGAGCGTAAGAGTATTACATAGTGTCCGTTGGGAGGCAGAAAGGCATTAATGTAATAGACTTTGTACAGATTTTTCTAATGCCTTTCTGCCACTCAAGTAAAGGTGCTAGGAGATGGACATAGTACAGGGACGGGAGGATGAAGGTCATCGTTATGTCTCTCCATCCATGACAGGCATTAGTCTTGTTAGGCATAGGCTGTCCCAGTCAAAGGGCTTGAAAACTAGAAAAATCAAAGATGAAGAAGAAAAGAAAAGAAAGAAAAAAAAAATCAAAAATAAATTGGTGAGAGCCAAAACTGCACTTCTTCCAGCTCGCAATAGATGAGATGAGGCCAGGAAAGTTATTGACTTTAACTTAGAATGACAAACAAAAACCGAGCATATTTCTTCTTTCTATAATGACATACCTGTAATACGCTTTACACTTCTGTATGTTATAACACAAAGCGCAGACATTCAATCAAGCATTTATAAACATTAACAACCTAGGCCAGTATTCAATTCAAAACTTGTCTACAAAATATGGGTACTGAACCAGGTACTCAGTTTTTGGCTTAGTGGTAGACAAAATACTTCACCAACTTTGATATTCAGTAGAAGCTTTTGGCCATAATATACCTTCATTTTAAGGTATCTAGCTGACTTAAGCCGATGGTTTTGAACGCCTTGATTGTCAGGCATATGGTTTTCATACTCGGTCATTATAAGCTGGCCAAAAAATATACAGCTTTAAGAGCACATTTCGAGTGACACATGTATTGCCCATTATTCTTGATTAGCTAAGTGGTCACAATGGCCATCAGAAAGTATATTGTCTTGAAGAAGGCTTTTTAAAGTACACACTTCATACATAGATTTGATCAGAATAAGACTTGATCAAGTAGAATACTGAAATGATTGAAGTTAAATGTATTTACTACGGTCCCTGATACTTACATCTAAGAGATGGATTTTCTTCTTTATCTACAAATTCCTCTACACACGTTCCTGCAATAAAAGAATACAAATACATAATTTATAAAGATTCAGTCAAATTCAGACAAAGGTCATACAAACACATAAAATGTTATACATAAAATCTACTTGGCACATTCAAGTCATAAAGAACTTCTCTTCAAATTTTACAACCCTAAAATAAAATCAGAATAAAACATTTGACTTATATCTCTCAAATTGTATGACTTATCTGCAATAAAGCATACCCACCCAAGATTGTAATTGAATTTTTGACCTCTATCTATAAAGGCAATAAGGAAACACCCCCCCCCCCCCATATAGAAATTTACTTCCGACTGTGATTTTATAGAGTCTATAATAATAATAATGTTGATAAAGAAATCAATAGTCTCCTGAACTTGATGAAGTATCATGGTATTATCTTAGCCTTTTTTCATATAAATCTATAAAGTTTTAACTGTCGGTTACATTGTAAATTTAAATAATGCCTCTCGCATTTTCTTGAATGCATTGTACACAATGTAAGATTGTCAGATGTGAATATATATATATATATATACGAATAACTAATTAAAAACTACATGTTAACTAATTTACTCTTTTGTCCAAAATCAGGTCTGACAAAGGAACTTAGTCTGTGGTGATTCTAAGTTTGATCTAATCTCAAACGTGATTTTAGGCCCGAGTCAGATTCAATTGATCATGATAAGGCTAGTATTAACACATTGTATTTTCAGTGACTTTGCCCTATTCATGATAACTCTAATCAATTCATCTCTTTATTGATGATGCATACTGTTAAGTTATCCCTCAAATGTACCTCTTGAAATACTTTTAGTGCAGTAAATGATGATAATAATGATGATGATAACAATAACAAGAAGAAGAAGATGAAGAAAGGGGGGGGGGGAGAAGAAGAAGAATTAATAATAAAGACTTTACATGTACAAAAAAAATATTAAAAAATTACCTTTTCTTCCCTGTCTACAGTCATTGAGTTCCTTTTGTGTCATTTCCCATTCTGCAAGAGAAACGCGGTAACAAAAATAGATACCGGTAGAAAGAAAGAGAGAGAGAGAGAGAGAGAGAGAGAGAGAGAGAGAGAGAGATGGACATAGAGACAGACACAGACACAGAGGGAAACAAACAAATTGGTTGGGATGATTAAAAGAAAATCCAAATAAATAGGATACGTTTATGTGCAAAGTTCACCTTTCATGTGATATGTTTTCAAATGTTTGCACATGTCATGAAATGTACATGTAGACTATGCGTGTAGACAATAAACCCATAAAAATATACTGTCTGCAAAGAAAGGAGATCGGATGTCCTTGAACAATGTACACAAATAACTTAATAATATATTTAACACACTCAAGTGTATAAATAAATGCCACTTGTCTATTTTGGAATCAAATATTAAATTCAACAAGTGTGGTACTTTACAACTACAACCCTCTTCATATCTTTCAGTTCAAAGGGTTATCTACTAGCATGGTGTCCTTCAGCCTGTAAAATAATAAGGGTTGAAATAACAGAGCACATGTTGAAATAAAACATTTTTTTGCTAAGTAGTAAAATACATGAGTAGAATCTTAGCAGACGAGAGAAGAAAATGATTTATCACAATCACCAGGGAATAATTTTCCTGGTATCGCATCGCTATACAAAATATCTTTTGTGTAGCAGTTTTCTTCTATAGAAATGTACAGAATTTCATTTGAAATATTTATCCATTGCCTGAAATTGCTAATCAAAAAATTTGAGGAAAATTATTCCCTGCAATCACCATGCTTGAAAAATAGATATTGTCACGAATTTAGATATGTCTGTACCATGTGCATAGCTCATTATTATTTCGCTGTATATTATTGCTTGCTGTGCAAGTCAAACTAGTCCTTCAGTAGATTTACGACGTTGTTTTTCGTCCTCGAGTAATTCTTGAATTTTGATTGCGTAAGCCCAGGGCCACGCTCGTCTAGAGAATCTGTCCTCGTCTTACGTGACGGCAAGGACAGATACTCAGTCGCGTGCGGCCCCCGACTGACCCCGAGCGGAGGCCAGACTTTGTCCTCAGTTTGAGGACAGACTCTGCCCTTTAGCTCGAGGTCGGGTTGTGTCCTTGCTGGAAGGTTGGCCTGCTACAAAACAGCTCCCTATATAAAGCCAGGGATTCTAAAATCGAGAGACTTGTTAGACAAAAATTCCTAGTCAGACTTCTTAGAAAGAGTTCAGACTTCAGACTTCTTAGACTTCAGACTTCTGACTCAGACTTCTTGACACTTATTCTCGTACTCCTTTCTGCCGCCTTCCAAACCTGCAAGCGTTTTCATAATTTTCTGTACCTGACTGTATCCCGAGTTGTCATTATTGGAAGTAATAAAACGATGAACATAACTGAAACCTGGAAAGTCATTGACTTTCACTTAGAGTGACAAACAAAAACTGAGCACATTTTTTCTTTCTATAATGATCCTACGTACTACTCCATTTCTTCCGTCGCATTTGTTTTAATAACAAGCGTGAGTGAGAGAGATATTGAGCGAGAACGAGAGCAGTGTGAATCAAACACTTGTAATATAATTTCGTTACAATATCATTAACATTATTCATGTACCGGATGCTACTCATGCATACATATACATTGTACATGTACCTAAGTAAAGTACTTATCCAAACATTATCTCTATAATTGCTTTCTCCATGTTACATTTCAAAATTTCATCCCTTTAAAAATCGTACTTTAACAAGCAGCCTGCCAAAAAAAAATAGTTTACAATGTAAATCACACAAGCACATAATATTTATCATTAAAAGAGATTACTTGAAGCCTTTTCTTAACAATCATTTTTATAAAGATTACGCCAACAATTCAATGATAAATCTTAAACCTACATGTTTTTACCGCGACAAGGTTACAGATAATTCATACCAAGTGTTTTACCAACCTGTATTCAACATCTTCACTAGTTCATAGTGGTCTCGCCCAAAGTGGTCGACAGAAAGCCCCGGTAGTTTTGAGTGGTGGTCCTTTTTACGGCCTGATATAACAGCACTACTAAAGGAAGGTCTAGGTGAAGTCTGTGGGCTAGAAATGACAATCACACCAATTTTTAGACATGAAATAACCACAAGAATTAAATTCTATAAATACATGTACCAACAATAAAAAATATAAATGGATACTGATGTCATTAAAAAGTTTTTAAATTTCCCAATTTTGATCAAAAAGAATGATTTTGAACCTTTCAATGTGTTCCCAAATTTAAGGATTTTAGGCTGACTATCATTGTTAATATTTCTGGTATCAACCACAATGTGGTCATAAAACAAAAATGTACACATTATGTGCTGAAATGTTTGCCCTTTCTTTCTCAGGGCCCTGTTTCATAAAACTTGTTTTCAGTAACAAATGCTAAATTTCAATGACAAATTTTCCCTCAGCCAATCAGATGCCATGATTTCAGTAGCTTATAACAGTTATTGTAACTTGTTATCGAAATATAGTTTTATGAAACAGGTCCCTGGCATATTTTAGGGCTCTGAATAAAAATTAATTGACTGAGCTAAACCACAAAATGTGGAATACTTGTCTTTGATGCAAGTACAACAATATCAGACTACTTTTAGACTAATTTAACATACAGTATTTCATTCCAATCTAATTTCAAGTGTACAATCACCAAATCATGTTTTGCCCTTCATGCTAATATGGGTTCCATGTGGCTACAATGCTGCATTCAAAACATGAGACTTGAAAGTTTGAATATTAATTCTACAAAGAGATATGTACAATGTACATTGCAGTGATTGGTACATTTGAAGGAAAACAGAGAAACAGGATAATGAGAAAATGTGACTGCAGATATCAGAGGTGAACAAAGGATATTGTAGTTGTTTTAAGTCATTTACTGTATGATGATTAGGATCAGTATGCTTTACCAGCTCCCTCCTGAGGGAATACAATAATGGACCACATCCTTTTACCCCACTGCTGCCCTTGCACCGGGTAACTAACAGACAGGTGGCTGCATTACCAACACGTTCAACTTCTTCATTGTACACTGTACATGTACACACACATGTTCATTACATACAACCACGTGTTCCAAATGTGTGCATGTGTGAAGAGTCCAAACACAAACTCACATGGAATTGAAGTGGTTTAGTTCTAATACTCAAGTGCACCACCTGGCCACATTGAGAATTTCATTGCACAGTCAAACTTCAGGATGTACATTTAAAAAGGTACTGGTACATTACGTACATGTTAATGGTAATAGCAGAAGTCAAGGACAAAGATCATGCTGGACATACTGTACTTCTGAGAGATATGCATAGGATGGACTATATCTTTTCAAATTTTCTACAGTATACGGTACATACATGTACTTTTTGATATCATTAGAATAGCAACAACTACACAAATTACCCAAGCCTTATACTCACTGACCAATTTCTATGAAACAAGGTCATATTCATTAACAGCAAAAAATAAGGAGTCGATGTGATTTGTGGAGAAATATTTGTTTTTACAGGCAACGAGAGAAAGAGAGAGAGAGAAAGAGAGAGAGAGAAACACACACACACACACAGAAAGAGAGAGAGAGGGTGAGAGAGATATCTCAATGTACTTTGCACCAAAAACTGTATGAACTGTGCCCAAAATTTTATGTAGTGTGCATTTTTTTGGGAACTATGCCCTAATTTTTTGAATCGTGCACCTTTTTGTTTGAACTATGCCACATGTTTGGGTAGTGTGCGCTTAGGTGCATAATGACTATCAAATATCCTATGTACTATGCGTCGATAGGTGGGGCATAGTACATATAATTGGGGGCACGATTACCTGAGCGTCGGCCATTATGTACGCGTACCATGTACCATTCATGCCGGTGCTTCATCGTGCGATAAATATCTCATCTGCTCAGAAGCAAGACGTTAAGTTGATCTAACTTAATACTGAATCATGTCATGGGTAAGTATCTAAGTATGTTCAATGTCATTTTAAGTTCTATCATCAAAATGGGCCAGGAGAAAAGTGTAAACTGAATGTAAAGGCATTATTTAATCTAGTTAACTGCAATGTTGAGTGTATCGTTAAATCTTGTTTAGTTGTTGGCCAAGTAGCGTTGGCCCATATGTCCATTTCTGTGTGAGTAAGATTTAGACCTAACTAGAAATTGGAATGCCTAATTAAAACTTTGAGTACAGCTTACAAGGATTTCCCAGATTAAAGTGCCATGTATAGGTGTATTTCATGTAAAAACAATCATGAACTGCGCGTAAATTGAATGAGTGTGCTGCATGGGTACATTTGTTTTTGAAATGTCAAAAGACAAAAATGACACTGCACTGCCACCTTTTCTTGTAGTTGTAGAAATTAAAAATGTTCTTGCTCAAAATTTGATGAGAGTTTTGGGAGGGGGTGAATTGAGACAAGTAGCCGGAATGAGTGGGGGCATGCAGACTTCGGACAACACAGATGACAATATCAGCCTGAGGAGTTGAGTTGGTGCCCTTCATTTTGTCTGGGCACACCGCTATAACGTAACATTATTCTTAAATTACAACTTTCTGTAAACAAATATCATGTTGCTTTACTCATTGCGGATATAACGTATCGAAAATAATATCCCTAGTGACATTCGTTTGTCTCGCAATGTATGTATGTATGTCGTGATCTTTAGATCCCTTGTTGACCATACATTGCGAGACAAACGAATGTCACTAGCGATATTATTTTCGATAAACATCATGTTCTTTGAACATATTCATAAGCCTTATAGAGTCTATAGTTATACTAATTCCAGGATATGAACAAAACAGAGCAATTTTATCAAATATAACAATTTAAACACTAAGCCCTGCTTACCTAGTATAAGCGGGGTGAAGGTCACGCATGGTTCACTGAAAGCTAGCTGCAACGACCCTCTTACAGATGTAATCTATCAGAATTTCTTTTCAGGAAGGTAGGCCTACAGTCAATTCAATTTGATTTGATTTCAAAAAAATATTTTCTGGCTGCACGTGCTAAGTAAAGCATACTTCCAATTTGATTTGTTTTTGTGCGATGCTAAATTTGTTATGATACTTTTGTTAATCCAAAAGATTATTACAAAAGGAATACGAGCCATGTTTACATGTGTTTTTGCTTCGGAATAATAATTTGTTAATTTCAAAATCAGCAATGAGAAACAAGCAAGTGGTCTTTGCACAATAACAATTGTATATGCGTAATAGATTATCCACATTATTAGCCAATATGCCCTTGTTGCACAAAAAAAAAGGAAAATCAGGAAAACTACTACTTTTCAAACAGTGTGTAAAAAAGGAACTCACATGAATCGCCTCCATGCTATAATATCAGTAATATTAGAAATTACATTAATTTGTTTTCCTCGATCATATGCTGGGCATCTTAACGAGCCTCATTTTTATTCAGAGCATGCATAACTAAATTGTTTTAATAATTATTTATATGTGATGAAAAAAATTGTTAACATATGAAAAGCATTACCAATTCAATCAATTCAATTTTCTTCCTGTAGGATTCCCATACAAAGAGAACATAGCATTCGGGAAGTGAGGGTGGCAGTTTTCAGGAAAGACCGAAAGACTGCCCACTATGTACAGGCAAAAATTTGACCCGATTGTCTAATCACCTCTCTGCGGTTCATGGATGAGCAAGGACGAGAGAAAAAATTCATGCAAGGTTAGTAATCGACAACACATTATATAATTACACTTCTGTTAGAAAATTCTATAATGAAGTGGATTCTATTTGTTAGAATGTTAAATCATCTGATAGACTGTTAGACAATGTGACTGGATGTTTACAAATGTTGTCTTGCCTAAATAATTTTCTCTTTCCATTGGCAACTATTTCATTATTGCATTTCAATGATTTATGATAATTCTTAACCATATTTTTATATTGTTTTCTATTATTTCCCTTGGAACATACAAGAAAGAAAAATCATTGTAATGTGTATTTTGTTTCATTATATTAACAAGGCAAGTAAATAATGAAAAACTTAAGAAAGAAATATGATTTCTGTATAACAGGTATGAATAAAAGTGTCATTTGCTTTGTTTCATGCTACAGACCAGAAATGCCAAAGCCAAAGCAAAGAAAGAACCTTGATGCACTGCCTAAAATAAATAAGTACACCCATCTGGAGCCTTGCAAAACCTTTTCAATGACAGGAATTACAGGTGTGTAAAGTATTTACTGTACACTATTAAAACATGTACCATATATAACATGTTTCCTTTTTTTAATTCATAAAGTACACATGTATTGTTTTTATTGTTGAATACCTCCTCATGTCACCTGATTATCAATATTTCCATCTTTTGCTAATTTTTCATATTCAATTCAATTCTTAGTCGTTAATGGGTATCAAGAGAAAAATACTGAGAGAAATGCTTTTGTTTGATGTCCTCTAATGACAATTAGAGACAGAACCCGTAAAGAGGTCCTTTGCAAAGTTTGCTAGTTTTGCTACACTTAAAGAGAGAGCATTGCCAGTGATGTGTAAGCATTGTATTACTATCAGGTACTCATGATTAACATTATCATATTATCTTTCTTGTGGTGAAGTATATCCACAACTATTTTCAAATTGCAGGATACGTTAATGTAAGATATGTGCATGTATGTTATGATGTTTTTTTCCTTTCTCTATTCTCACTTTTCTGTATTTGAATTAGATCAACTAAGGCATGAAGCATCAGTAAGCTGGCCCAAACTAAAAATGCTACGGGACGACTTCATTCTTATTTTGCTGACAAATGGAGCCCACGAAGTGATGTTGTCGCCAAGATGCAATTAGATCGTGAGCAGAACGCCAAACATCAAGACGGGAAGCAAGTGATTAAGGTAAAGTAAATCACTTCAACAGATCTTGAAAAGTTGAACACAATTTATTTCATTTGCAATATATACCCTGAAATTATATCAAAATTATGATGAATACTTGTTGAGAAAATGATGGCAAAATAAGACATTCTATTGAATCTAATTTCATACTCTCCTGTGACAACAAGTGGCATTGACAGAAAATATCTTTGCACTGGTTCTTCTGTTCAGGAGATAACTGAGAAGTTTAATCAACTTTTCTCTGAGGAAGAGGATGGTGCTTTACTTTTCATTTACTTTTTGCTGAACTAAACTCGACCAAGGGAATACCAAATCTTACATTGTCATATTTCTTCTTTTTTTGTTTTCAGAGAAAAAGGAGGCTCCTTTCTAAAAGCGATGAAGAAGACATGAGAGGTGCCATGGAAAGGGCTATGATAAGTCAAATGTTTGCATAGAAGACAAAATGAGGGTGTTTTAGAGAAGTTGTGAGTATTTTTCAAACAATAATGTGGTAAACCTTTAATGTTGGTCAATATGCAGAGGGCCTCCATTTTATCAAACTCTTTGGGACCAGTAAATTAACTCTGTTCTGTCAGGATTACACAAACAATAAATTAACAAGAAAGTTTTCCATAGTGAATGATGTCCCACTGTATATATTATCAATAAATATGTATTTTTGCATACAATTTCCCCTCCTTTTGACCAGTGATAGTAGTCTTCCCTGGGACCGTGTTGACAATAACACTTGGTGTTACCATGATGATCTACTATCATGAACATTATATTTTAGACCACAACAACAAAGATATTCCAAATTTTGAAATGAATGGCACTGCTATATTTCTCAAAAGTGGAAAACAATTTTTTTGTTTTTTAAATGCAGCACTTAAATGCAGCTGCCTTATTATTGTGCTTTCTAGTTTCTTTGTTCTTGTAACATCTTTCCAGAGTAGATTGCAATTGCATGGCTATATACAATACCTGTTTTATCCAAATGATTTACAGGATCACATTCCATTCCTTATTTTGGGAATTATTTTCATTACTTTACATGGACTTGTGGACATATATTAGTCACAACTATTAATAGTCAATTAGCTGTTGTATGTATGACATTACATTCATTTGCTCTCTGAATTGTGTGTATCAATATTTTTGATCAAGATATCTTCCATTTCATTGAAAATGCAGAAATTAGTTTTTTATGCTTATCAGGATAAATCTTGAATAATTTTTTAATTTTGTTCTTGATTTTTTTCTTTTGCAGACAAACGAGGCCTACGAAAGAATAAGTAGCCAGGTGAAGGGGAACATCAATGAGGACCATTTTATGGGCACAGAAGACTAGCTTTCAGTTTGATGAATTCCAAGCAGTGTTCACATTTCAAATCCTCTACCTGGGAGTTAGACCCGATTCCAACATATTTCCTCAAGGAATGCATCAAGGAATTAGCTCCAGTCATCACAAGGATTCCAAACTTGGTTTTGGACGCTTTCCTGATTCACTGAAGGAGGCTCATATTTCGCCAATTCTTATGGGAGATGGACTTGAAAAACGGATCGATACCATTTCATTTGCTTTGCACTGAAATACATTCAGCGAACTCAGCTCAAAACCTCGACTAGATGAACATTTGACATTGTCAGCTTATGTGAATCATATCTGCAAAGCAGCATCATTTGCTTTGCTGAAATACATTCAGCGAACTCAGCTCGAAACCTCGACTAGATGAACATTTGACACTGTCAGCTCATGTGAATCATATCTGCAAAGTAGCATCATTTGCTTTGCATAAGATTGGGACAATTCTTCCCTTTCTTTCAAAGAGGTCCACATATACTTGTTCATGCTCATATAGTTTCTCACCTTGATTTTTGTCATGGTATCTTATATGGTCTTCCTGATAATGACATTCAGAAGTTGCAAGAATCCAAAACTCTGCGGCATGGTTGATTACTCGCACTCGACTTCATGATCACATTAGCTCAGATTTAGAAAACTACACTGGCTTCCAGTAAAACAACGAATTGATTTTAAGATTTTGACATTGGTGTTCTTGTGCATGCAAGGATTAGGCCCTGATTACTTACAACAATTGATAAACAAATATCACCGGCAAGAAACCTGCGCTCTCAGTCAAAATCCTCCTTAGTTTATCAACAAATTACTATAGTGCGAGATCTTTTTAACTGGCAGCTGCAGAGTTATGGAATAAATTACCTGGTCATCTTAACCAGGTTCATACAGTAGAAAATCCAAGAGTCTCTTAAAGACACATTTATTCGTTTGTTAAATTAGTACAATGTTATGACAAAGCAGTTATTCTTTCTCTTCTTTTCCCTCATGTCTGCTATTATCCCTTCTTTTCTTTTTTCTGAGCGCATATAGGGACTTAAATCTATTGTTGTGATATGCGCTATATAAGGATGGTTTATTATTATTATTATATTTCTTTGTCTAATTAATTATTAAGTTATTAATGTCAACCACTATATCAACCGGAAGATGAACAATTTATTCAAATATGGATGTTGTTATGGATCTTGAATGTACAATGACTAATTCATTATCTAATATATCTGAAGCAGTTAGCATTTAATTCCTAAAGATATTAACTTCTGCTACATTTTTTTTCAAGTCATCATTTAGGAGATGCAACGAAATGAACAATGGTTTTGGGCAAGCATGTTAGGCTATTTGAACTTAACAAATTTTCTTTTCCATGGAATATATAGTGCACACTTACTGATATTCTTCATAAACTTAATGCTCATCTACCAACATTTACCATTTTCAGACTTAAATTGCTATAACTTGTAGCATCAATTTGTATTCATCAATTTTGTTCAAATTCCGACAGAGGAAATATTTGTTTCGAGGAGGAAAACATTTTGATGATGGGTTTAGGAGTACCTATATGGTGAAACAAAATATTGCAGTTTTTCAAGAAGTATTCTGGTTTTTCAATCACTTGTATCTCATTATGGAAACAGCAGAAATTTTCAAATAGCCATCATTAAATTGAAGTTATATAAACTTACAATTTACCTGTAAATTTAACAAGTGATATACCTGTACACTTCTGAGTAGTCTAGTAGTGGTTGGAGTTTGGATTTCTAACAATCTGTAATTTCTTGTTTCTACCAATCCATACAACTTGAGTGTTTGTAATGTTAATTCTATTAAGATTGGACATACTTGCAAAGTCATCATATATATGTACTTGTCTATCTATCAGTTTTGAACAAAAAAGGCCAGTAAGGTTTCTCTTTTCATTCTGATGAATTAAGAAATTCAACGAAAACTGTCCGTGACGTTTTATTTGTGATCGCCTCTCTTTCTTTGAGAACAGGGTGTTCTTATTTGTCGTTTGGAGACTTCATTTTCTGTTAACAATTTTAACAAACTCAGTAGGAGCTATGGTTTGTACTGTGTAGAGTAGTTTCTAACTTTCTATTACTTCATTTGTTCTTGATATAACACTTGACATCTATACTTTTGGTGACAAAATTTGTCTGATCACATTGCTTGTAAGATTTAAAAAAAGCTTGATTGAATACTGATTTGAAGCCTCCAAACAAATCATTCGAAATCCTAAGATACTTGACCATAGATAGTAGGAAAATGCTCCACTTTTTGAAAAAGAGGGAGATAATTTTTTTGTGTTAACACCTGAAGCCTCCAGGCCTCTGTAACATCAAAAAGATTAATTTCCATTTGTTTAACCCTAGACTGGTCTGTTGCATTCTTAATCTGAATTGTAATCATATGTTAAGATGCGCCGACTGCTTTAAAGCTAAACATAATTAGATATCAAGGAATTATTTGACAAACTAACTGATGACTAAAGATTGTTTTGAATGCCTCAAGCATTTGCTAACATTATTCAAATCGAACGTCATGTTTGCTTTAATCTACTGAAAGTACAGGAATGCAGTTGGAGTGACTGATTGATTACTTTTTTTAATTTGTTATAATAGACAAGAATGTCATATTTCATAATATGTTTTGGAAAAAAATTGATATGTGTCACCTCTTCTAACTTTGAAGGAATGAGAAATTACCAAACTTACTGTCCTGACAATTGCAGGCATCTTTTTCGTCAGGAAAGTGTACTTTTACCCCCACTTTCAACAGTAAGTTAGTTGTTGTATATTAATATAGGCCTCGGTCTTACCTTCATCGCAAAACACTTACACAAGAAGGTTGTTTAGTTATCTTTTAGTTACAATTCCCTAGGGTCAGGTTTACCCTTTGTCTTTATTATCTAACTCTAATCTGGGGAAGAAAAATAAAACATTCATAAAACACTATAGAACATTTGAATATTTCATGCATATGGATGATGCCCTGTGTGCTATATATTTCACAATTGTATGTTTACATTATACCTTTATTGTTAAAGTGTGTTTGATTTACATTTATTAAAACAACAAGTAAATATGCAATTGGTGTGTCTGGTCATTTCTTTCTTATATGGCAAATATTTAGGGACAAGTGTTCTGTACGTTGCACTCATGTTTCTTTAATATTTTCTGTATTGTGTTGTCTGCATCTGTTTTCATCCCCTTTCTTTCTTACTTTAGTATATGTTATGTTTTCAGTCTTGCCCTATCTAAACAAGTTTTTCATATCATGTTCTGTCCACTCCTGTTTTATCTGATAATAGTAGAAGTAGTATTATTAGTAATAGTCATAGTCGAAGGCTCTCTCAAAGCGCTTTACAGATATATATATATATATATATATATGGGTATATATATACAGATATAGATATATATAGTAGTAGTAGTAGTATGGTAGTAGTAGTGGTAGTAGTAGTAGTATAAGTATGAGTCGGCTAACTCGGTCCCGCTGAAAAACGGTCAGTTTCTGAAGGGTAGGGTAGGGTTAGGGTTAGGATAAAATGCACAATTACCACATGAATAACAACACTGTGCGACACATTATGTACAATAACACCATACCCAAAAGAAACGAACGAACTCATATGTTTAATTAATAACACAAGAGGGAGACCTTTATTTTTAAAGACGTAACATAATTTTTTTCACACGCATTTTTTCTCGCTTTTGCTTCTATTACACTCATATAGCAAAGAGTGTCTTCTTTGCGAATGAACCTTTAGGAAACATGTTCATGATGATAAAATATATGCCTCACAAATCTGAAAACATTCAATACGTTTGGGAGCTGAAGGTTTTGTTGTTGGTGCACAGTGACACTTCTGCATGTTTTCCTATATAATCATATAGAAACCAAAAAGAAACGAGCTAAACCGATATCGACATAAAATGATCTCTGATCATTCTAAACCCCCCAAAAGTTTGAGGCAACGATTAAATGTTCGGTGAACCCTTTTCATGTTCCCAGATAATGCTTCTTCACATATTTTCGTAGATTTTCTTTTTTGTATGCCGCACAGTTCCCAGTTACCCCGACAGACAAAAAATGGTAAATGACTATAGGAATAAACCGTTTATAAATACAATCAAAGCACTGCGAGTTCCAGAAATTTCAACAAAGGCAAATGAAAGATTTTCAATAAATTACAAAAGTGAATTAGCTCTGTCGAAGGTTTTTAAAATGTTTAAAAGTGATGGTTTGCTGTTAAGCTATATTATCAAATAAAATCAAATGATGGGGTGTTCCAGCATATCATCCAAGAAGGTCTTTGTAGGAAATATGTAGCGAATAGAAAAAGAATAGCAACGAAAATTCCACCTTTCTAAAAGAATAGGATTAATGAATATTTTGTCTAAATCTCGTCCTTATCCGTCCATAAATGACTTCAAAACGTTTGCGGTGCATAGTTTCGTGGGCTATAGCAAGTACTGTGCGACGTTTTTGCGTGCAAATATCGTAGAAAAATAATCGATTCAAATTAGCGAAAGCGAACGAAAACTGAATTCAAGGCTCAAATCTTGTCGCATAGTGTAATG